>JAYJMH010007120.1:0-25298 GCA_036873815.1 Phacellophora camtschatica
CTTGAGCTAACACTTTGGCATTCTCCCATGTGATATTCAATTTTGCCAATTGTTCTTCTGCACATTTCAACCAAGTGTCTTTGCGTCGACCCCTGGACATTCTAACAATTCGTTCCGCTTCTTCCAGTGCTATCCTTGCATGTGTGTTTGCTGGCATTCGCAATAAGTGACCAATCCATCTGATTCTTGCTGTTTCAACTTACCGTTTTGGTCCATTCTATGTACTCTATTGGCTTCGAGTTGGTCATTCGATATTTTTCTAGGCCACCTTATGAAAAATTGGAGGGGCTTATTCGAGAGGGAGGCTTTTTAAAAAATCACCTTTAAGAGGGGGGCTTATTCGAGAGGGGGGCCTAATCGAATTATTACGGTTGTCAATATGAAAAGTTTTGCTTACACGATGGGAATTTTCAAAGACTGGGAACTATCGCTTGTGTTTGGTTCCCATGGCTCTGCAGTTGTTGATGTTGCTGTTGTTGTTGTTGTTGTTGCTTCTGGAATGGCCTTGGCACTTTGTTTCTTGGCAGCGGGAATATTTTCTTTAATTTATAAGACCATATTGACATAAGGAATCGACACTATACTATAATTTAATATATAGTGTTATCATTGTAAAATGACATCATCAAAGACAAGGTAAGATAAATAACTACTAACTTGGAATATATAATATATCTTTTCAAGAAGCGCGAGCGAGAAACAAACATAATCAATAGCTGATAGTGTGGTATGATAGGCTTTTATTATAGGGAGGGTTGTTGATGTTGTGTAGGTAGGTTCTAATTTTCGTACATTTCGACTTGACTTTAAATAGGTTTGCAAGCCAATAGAATATCATATGTTAAGAAATAAGTTTTTAAATTAATGCTATGTTTTGTTTCACAAATGCTTTGTTGGCCTTCTTTCTTGTTCTTTTTGGTGTACAATCATCATTAATTAAACTAGATATTTTTCAATGATGATGCGATGGGCAATTTAATTTTATATTCTCTTATACATTTTTGCGGTATATAAGTCTAGATTCTGTACAGTTTCCTTTTTATTTTAATTTCATTTACCAGCAATGTTTTTTCTCCAAAACTGACTATTTATTTTTTAAATAATCCCCTTTTGTTGTTCTTCCATATATGACCATGTCATATAAAGTTGCTCCGAAAATCAAAGCAACAGAGCAAAAATATGATGTTCTTCATTCATTCACTATTTAAGTTTACAAAGAAAGGTGTAAATAAACTGTCACAACAAATATATTTCCGCACAAAATATAATATTGTATTATTGGGGTGATACACTGATGCATCGGTCAGTTTGAAATTAATGAATTTATCATTAAAATTTTATTTTTAAAGTTGGATTAGCTTAATCTATTGCTGTGCGAAAAAAAATTACCCCCTAGGCCTATTATCTGTCTACCTTCGGTCTAGTCTTAGAGTTCTAAATTCTAGAACTAGAGCCTAACTAAACTATAGACTTTTTTCTTTTTCTTGTGTGTTTTTCTAGATTTTGCAAAAGGCTTTTGATACTGTCAATCATGAAATTTTACTATGTAAAACTAGAACACTAAATGGGATGACAGGAATTATATTAGAATGGTTTAAATATTATCTAAAAGATTTTAATTTAATGAATAGCCCATTGTATGTGTGGCAATCGTGTTACCCTTTACAGAGTTACCTACATTAAATGATACCAAATTGAATGTTACCTTGCGTATATGGCAACCTTACATAACAGAGACCTCACATTATCCAACATTATACAAACCCAAAGTAACTGTTTCCTAATGCAGACATATAATATTATTTGTGTCATCCACTTACTGATGGCTTTAAATTTAAAGCAAGGTCTTTTACCTTTAGTGCAGTACAGTAGAGTGGAGATTTTGTGCTTACAAGCCCTGGGCTTATAGAGTACATGAATTCAAAAGTAAATTTTTTCTTACAATTTATCAACTCTGATATTATATCTGGGCTTCTGGTTGTTTTCAGGATGTACTTAAATGTGAGTTTAAAATAACCATGTTAAATTAACATAGCTAGAAGAGGTGAGAAGATAAAATTTATATATATATATACTGTATATATATATAATTGTTTATTCTTTAATTTATAGTTCAGACAGAACTTTGTGGGATATTGCTGTGGAGCAGAGAATAAGGGTAGAACAGCTGGACAACAAAGATGGTAAAGTTGATATTCTGGAAAACATTTAATATTCGTAATGATGTGCAAATGTACCCTTTTTTATTTGTTATAAAAGTTTTAATATTGATGAAGTGCAAAACACAGTTTTATTATAACTCACAGGGCAAAAACAATGATGAAAAACATATTTGACAGGCACACAACCATTTAGGTCAATCTGCTGAAGATGATCATATGATATGACTGAAACCTACAGAAAGTAGTAGATTTACCTCTTACTTTGTCAATTTGTTAATTTATAATTTGTTTCTCTCATTTTAATTTTGGAACCATTATCCCCTGGATTGTTCACTTAATCCTGAATATCACGGATTTGTCTGTTTTTATGGAATTAACATTGAAATGAAATTTACTATGTTTTTGTAGTTGCTCTTGCTTTGCTGTTTGAATATTATTTTCAACATTTGCATAGATGAAGAATTGGGTGCATTTTTATGTCAAGTCAAATTTAACAATTATCAATTTAATCCATAATAAATTAATATGTTAAATCTATTGTTCGAAGCCACATATCAAGTTTGAGTCAAGCTAAACTATAAAGTTTATGATGCTCTGTTACAGTAGATGATTTGAAAATTGACAAGCTATTTAAATCTAATGATTGTGTTCATGTGTGGCTATAATATTATTAATAAATAAATTCTTTATTATAGAAGTAAATATTGCCTAGAGCTGAATAAAACTAAATGTTTCAGGCATAAACTCTTCATCAGCAGGGTTCTCCTTCATTGACTACTTCATAGACTTGACTGGAGAAGAAGAAGATAAACTCTTCATCAGCAGGGTTTATGCCCAAAACATTTAGTTTTATTAAGCTCTAGGCTATATTTTATTTTATTATAAAGAATTTAGTAATAAATCTAAGAAAAGTTTAACGTTCGAGTTCAAGACAAATTTTGGTTGCATTTATGACTAAACCAAAGTTTGATGTTTGAAAAAAGAAATTCTTTTGTATCAATTCATGAATGGAAATATTATGATTGGAAAAAGGAGATCATTGAAACAAAATTTATATTTTTATTTTTGTACAACGAAAACACTATTTGTGAGCAGACACTTGAACTATGTAACAAATTGAAGGAGAAAGGTGATGGTTTATTGAGAAATAGATTCTGCTGTTATGGAGATTTATCTAAATATCAATTGCTTTAATGCTTTTAAAGACATTTTTCGGATGCTCTAATGCTTTTTAAAACATGTTAGGGAAAGGAGAATCACAAGACCAGCCAGTTGAAAGTTGCGTTCTCGTTTGTGGAAGTAAACAAAGTGTAAGTTGTTTTATGAAAAAGTGCTTCATGTGGTTGCTTTTTGTTTTAATTTGCAATAATTTGTGCTAATATTTATTGAAGGTTATTTTCTTTATGTAATGAAAAGATTTCATGTAGAGAAACCTCATTATTGTTTAACGTTTGGAGAAGTT
Organism: Phacellophora camtschatica; assembly: GCA_036873815.1. Classification (NCBI taxonomy): domain Eukaryota; kingdom Metazoa; phylum Cnidaria; class Scyphozoa; order Semaeostomeae; family Ulmaridae; genus Phacellophora; species Phacellophora camtschatica. The sequence continues at coordinate 3,625 of JAYJMH010007120.1, forward strand.
GTTATGAAGGAAATTTGTATTTTTCAGTATTTTTCAAAATTAGTTCTAGAAAGTTACTGCTGGACTTCAATTTTGTCTCAAACTATATTTCAAGTCATTAATTTTTATTAATTTTACGTTTTTGTAGGGCAAAAGCTCAATGATTATGAGATTTTTAGAAAGGTACGGATATAATTTTTTGCTATAAATTTGAATGTGTCTCGGGATATTTTGATTGCTTTTGCAAATGCTAATTTTTTAGACAAGTTTATAATTCTTTAATCTGTGTTCAAAAGAGCTTCAGCAATTTTACTTATTTTACAGAGATGAAAAATCAAAGCCAACTGTGGCCCTAGATTACACATTTGCAAGACGAGCAAAAGGACACAAAATGGTGAAAAGTTTGTTTCTTTAAATTTTTTACACTTTGCTTGGTGTGGTATTAATTTTTTTTTATATTATAATTTTAATTTTTTTATGTTAGTTCTATATATATATAAATATAATGAAATTATACACCATATACATATAAGAAAAGAGGAATAATGTGAAAGAGGCAGGACAAATAATGATGAAAAATGTATGTTCTAGCACTTTTTTATGGATATTGTAAGGGCTAAAACGTTTTAGGTTTATCATCACCGTTTCTCAAGGAGTGTCTTTTTTCAACAGTTGAAAGATATTTGTCATATTTACGAACTTGGAGGAGGAGCAACAATGTCTAGGCTTGTCGAAACTGTCATTAATCCAACTTCCAGTCATTTGAGGTGAGGTAGTCTAAGAATTGATTGCTGCTTTAATGTAGTTATTATCCTTTCTTGTTGTGTTGTTTTGGGAATAAAATTATTTGTTGTGTACGAATCATTTACAGGGATGATTAAAAAACTCAAACGAAACACGAAACAGTTCTGGGTGTCAAAAAGTATCAGCGTTTGTTGCATTATGGTGAAAAACTAGCAATCTGAACGCTTAATTTAATTTATGTTTTCTCAAAGTCTAGCTTAGCCTTTGGCATATTGGTTAAGTTCATTGCAATAACTAAAGCGTTGGTGGCCAAGTGGAACACCAGAGATTTGAAAACTATATATATGAAAATGATTAATTTGGCTTTTCAGCAGCAGAATAAAACCTTAATAGCTAAAACCCGACAAGTAGTTCGGACACAACAACAAGTCAAATACCGATACTTTTTCTGAGACACCTGATAGAATCTTGCGTGAAACACCCGATCTTTAATCTTGCGTGAAAATTTGATCAAATATCCTGAAGATTCAAAAACACAAGGCAACACATTCTAATGATATTCGAATGATACGAAATGAAGTTAGTTTGAAATTGTGAAACAAAATAGCATAGCTGTGCCCGTGCCACAATTTTGAGGTGGGTACTGGTACTAGTTGGGTCAAAAAATTTCCCCACGTTTGCAAAGCTGCTACGAAGGAGCTAGTCTACGTAAGGACTTTAAGTTTGTACTCAGGCTACGGAGGAGCTTGAGATTTGATAATTTTGCTTTTGCTTGGTATAAAAGGCAGGCTTCATCTTAAAGTTTGATACCTTGTTTACTAAAATCTACTAAGTATTGCATGAGCTATACAAAAATAAAGCCAACGTTTAATGGCTTCCTTAAAGCCATAGTTTAGTATTTTCGGCAGATTGCAGCAGCAGAAATCCTCGATTTTTGGTTTCATTGAGTGCAACTCCCTGATTATTGATTTAAATAGATTTTAGCAATTAGGGTATCAAACTACGAATTGAAGCTTCTTACTCAAATTCTAGCAAAAACGGAATCATCAAAACTAACTTTCCTCCACATAAACTTTGCAAAATTTCCTTCACACAAAATGCCCCAAAACAGGATGTTTTCTGATCATGTAGAAGACTACTGAATTCACAAAATTGAGTAACATGTTTTCACATCTCATGGGGACGATGAAAGACATCTGTTTAGCTCTTCAACTATTCAAGTAAAAATAAACAGCCTTATTTAATAATGTTTATCGGTTTTAGGTTTAAGTAATCGCGTATTTTTAGCAGGAGGAAGGAATTTAAAGATATCGATAAAGCGCATTTCCAGGTCATTCGCTGATAACCGTGTGAGCAGTCACACCCAAAAACTGTTGGAAAACTCTTGGTTCCATAGTTTTTATTATGTACTTTCCTTGCTCTGAAAATGGTGCATGTGATTTTGAATTTTGGCTTACTTTTGATAATTGTTTTAGCTCCATATATATGTATATATGGGCATATTCATTGCCAATGAATTAATCACTGGGTAATTTTTTCACCCCGGCAAAGGCTACATCGCTCATTGATAAAAACATAAACCGCCATATTGGCAGGGGGTAAATAGACGAATGTTTTATTCATTTAGAGATTTTAAAATAAGTTCTTATTTTAAATTGATTTAATTTGCTTCTGCTAATTTTACAAAATTAAAAGTTGGATAAATCTGATTGTAAATTTGAAAATAAACAAGACCGTGAAGGAATACAATTGTTTATTGACAATGTAATCAAATGTATATTTGTTATGAATTTTCTTTGCATCCCATGTCGCCCAAAAAGTCCCCACGTTTGCAAAGCTGCTATGGAGAAGCTTTGCCAGCTTAAGTTTTAATAATTTTGTTTTTGCTTGACTTTGATGTGAAAAGCTTCAACTTCAAGTTTGATACTTTGTTTGCCAAAATCTGCTCGCGAATCTCGGAGCTATTCTAAGGAAAAGCCAAATGTTAATTTTTTCTCAAAGACATAATGTAGTATTTTCAGCAAATTTCAGCAGCAGAAATCCTCTATTTTCATTGAGTATAACTTATTGGGTACATTTTGGCAAGCAAGTAAGGTACCAAACTATAATTTGAAGCCTCTTATAGCAACTCAGGCTAGTTTGTTACAAGTTGATTTACCAAATTTCCTCTTCGCAAGACTAGATCAAAACTAAATCTCCTCAACAGCACCTTTGCGAATGCAGTGACATTTTTGGGTCACCACCAGGTAAAACTTGTAAACTAGAATCAACTAATTTGTCTTTGAAATAAACGTCAATTTCCATTCAAGTTATTTGTCTTGAAGTGATATACTCGAAATTTGCGCGTGTAGGTTAATTTTTGCTGTCTGATCTAATTTTATTAGTGTTTATTTATTTGCTTACAGGCACTTATCAGTTGTTCTTGTTTTGGATCTTTCTCAACCAAACGAGCTGTGGAAAACTCAAGAAATACTTATCAAAGAGGTAAAATTTTAAAATATTGACAAATGTTTTTAACATTGTTTATAACAACGAGTTGGTGTGAACTGTTCCCAAGGGAACAAGAAGTATAGTTGTTTCTTTATTTCTTAGTATTTGGCTCATCTGTTTCTTCAAACGAATTACATTCTATTTCGCTATTCTGCATTACAACTAGTTTGTTAGTTGTAAATTAGTTGTTATGGCCTTGTGAAGCCAGCTAATTTTGAATTGTATTTTTCAGGTAGTTTTTCAAAAGTTTTTAACATTAGTCTCCTTTTTACCGGTGTCCCAAAAACCCTTACATTGGTTTGCAACTTTGTTGCAAAACTTGAGAACAAAGCTGTATGTGATCAGCTAAAATAGGAAACCTGATAACTAGCGAAACAATTTTAGATCTCTAGGGAAAATGCAAGTGTATGAATGGGAGATATTGTTGATAGTAGACAGCTTCAACAACAAAAACAGAGCAGTTTGTCATTGAAGATTTTTAGGCCTTGCATCCTTTCAGAACTGCACCTTTTCAAGTGAAGCCATAACAGTATCTATTTGGTCGCCGCCTCCTCGTTAACTGTAAGTTGTAATTGTCAAAATGAAGAAGTTCCTTAAAAGTTTGAACCTTGCGAAATTAAAAGAATTCTGAAATTCTTTCATTATAAACAAAAAACTGGAAAATTGTAATATTACAATATTCCCGCTGCTTCATTTGAGTTTACGATCAATGTGGTCTGAAATTGTTTGTTAGTTATCAGGCTATATCTGTTGCTTGTAATCATAATGAATTTTGTATTCTCACGTTTGCAATAAAGCTGCAAATACATTACAATGTACAGTTACTTTTGAAAGCAATACCAAAAGGATCTCGCATAGGTTTGCTTGCGGGTTCGCTTGCGTGTTGGCCATCATATGCGCTTGGCCATCATATGTTTGTTTATCGTGACAGTTATAATTTAAAAAAATTAATCATCATGCAGTTAATATCCGCTATCTTGACTGCCCTGATCTCCAACATCCACTAGTTTGAAAAAATTATTTTCTCTCTCTAGGCTTTCTTATGAATTACTGCCCGTTAATTCAAATTTTCTCTGTCTCGAACAGATTTCAATTTCCGGTAAGATTTCCGATGTAGCGGATCTCAATTGTATTTATTTAGGACGGCATGTTGCTTCCTGTGTAGTAAGTTTAGATCCAGGTCAAGTTTATCAAATACGAGTACGATAAAGGAAATGCAATGACGTAATTCAGCTTTGGTTTGTTTACATCCAATTAAAATAATGTAACCAAGTAGCCAATGTTTGATAAAATATCTTTTGAACTCGTGCTTTCAATACGCAAAGTAGTATTAGTAGAGTACTGAAACCTCCCAAGAGATTGGTTACGTAGCTTGAATTGTTTGTAAACAACCTACAGCTGAATAGGGCTATCGAATTAGGATTTCAAAGAATGAACGTGGGAATGGCTTTTCATCAACGAGGAATCAGAACGTTGTTTTCGTTGAATCTGTAACCTGAAATAAGTTGTTTTCATTGCTAAGATTTCCCAGATTTCAAGAAGCAAAATAACTCCTGATATTTTGATAAATAATATTAAGGTTTTACAATGAAAGTAATTTATGTTGCAAAATTGCTTAATTAGAATGCACTTTCTAGCAGCTGAATTTCTTAATTTTTGGTACTTTGAATAACAGTAACTCAAGAAGCACAAGAGCTACTAGTAACTAGAAAGGCTATTTTTAGTAATTTATTTGCCTTTCATGTCGTTATTATTCTTAACTGTTTGACGCCCGTGCTCATTTCAAATTAACACGCAAATCCTACCCAAGTTTCAATTTTTAGGGGGTAGCACATAAAAACTAACATAATTTTAAAAATGAACTTCCATTGAAACATCTGAAATTAATAAAAAGTTATGCCCGTGTTTACCTCCTGAAACTGGGACTTTTTATGTTGGTTAGCAATGGATCATATGGTCCTTCCAGGGGTGAATCATTAAATCATGTTTCCTGCATAAGCCTGTAATATTTCATTGATTAGCTTAGCTAAGGCTATGTTTATGATTATTTTTAATAGAAATGAATGCAGGGGCGTAGCGAGGTGCCGACTTTTGGGGAGAGGGTGTGCTATCTTGGTTTGGGAATTGGCTGAATTTTTTCTATTGTTATCTTTAAATATTCTATTGTTTAAGCAAATAATAGCCAGTTTCCTCTATGCCCGAATTTCGATATTTCTTGGAAATTAATGGGGGTTAATAAGTGGGGTGACACTAGCTACGCCCCTTAGTGCATGTTGCAAATTGATGGGGGTTTTGCATGTTAGTAGGTGAGTAGTCAAGTGGCTTAACATGGTTCCCGTCAGATCACCGAAGTTAAGCATGGCTGAATTGGGTCAACACCCGGATGGGCAACCTTCTGAATGTATGACTGGACTAGCTCACCTCACAGCCAACTCAGCTGTCCATCTCTTTGAGGTTGGTGAATGAGTACCAGCTCAGCTGGGGTAAGTGGTTATGAAGCCAGGGAAAGGAGTGGCGCCCTCCCTTACCCGTTATGGGTAGCAGCAAATGAAAAAAGCGCCTTCGGGTTGCCTTCGACCTGGCGGTCGGCCTACTTACTTACTTACTTACTTACTTACTTACTTACTTACTTACTTAAGTATTTTGGTAGCATATTTTAATTTTGAGTCGAATGGAAGCAGGTATTTTGGCCTGTAGTTTGTTAAAAATTGAAGGTTCCTATTTACATGTTTCTACTGTATAATTTCTTATGGCGAATTTTTGAAAGGTATTTTCGTCAAATTATAACGAATCTTATGCCAAACATGAGTTCAGACTTTCGGAAACAAGCTTTCGATCTTAGCTACTTATTAGAAAAAAACTGGGGTTGACCTAGCTGACGTAGCTTTCCGTTGTTTGCCAGCAAATTTCCTTAAAGATATTGGCATTTTAACATACTAAACAATATACCTTTCGACAGAATTATACAAACTTTCCTGCAAGATTACTTTTTGAAAAAAATTCCTGCGACCATTGGTCACACGGTCAGGTGCTCTTCCATGCCATGATTATTTTTTGTACCACATGTTACTAGGGACAGTTTACAGCATCTGCTTCAATCCACAGCAAAATATTTGAAATTTTTGCCACGTAACTCTAATGTGCTAGTAAGGAATTTATACAGCAATAACAACATTTTTACATTAAGCCAAACATTTGCTGCATTACTTGTGATATTGTTTTTTAAGTAAGTTCTGAAATTAGCAATCCACCGGTTCTTAAATATATTTTGCTTGTTATATTGTTTACAAACATAATCTAGTTTCAACTAAACATTTTGCAAATGTTTTCATCTGTCGTTTTTGAGAAAGCGATTTGAGACCCAAAAACTCGTACATGAAAAGTTACTTGAGAGAAAGTATTTTTTGAATTGAGTACTAAAGTTTAAAATATTATTTAAAAACGTAAAAAAAACTGCAACAGCCTAGAATTCAAATAGACTAAAGGTAGCGGGCCTGGCCCTTGCTTCTACTATTGGCACACGACACTACAATTTATTGCATTTAAAATTATTTAAAATTATTAATATTAGTTAGCACAGTTAACATATGACAAAATTGTGTCATTTGCATTCTACTGTTTTTTTAAACGAAAAAAGACGAGTGTGTACAAGACAGTATACAATAAGCTTCTACTTTTCTTTGCTTTTATTTTTAATTACTCTGCATAAAGTGTGATCGAGCAATTATGGATTTAATTTTACAAATATAGAGAAAGATAAAATTAAAAAAACGGCTTCTAATGTGTTAACTTTGTTTTACATTATTGACACACTTTTACAGTTTGAGCATTGATATTAATTGCAAATATTCACAAGACTACGAAATCGGTTTGCTCTGCCTTATTACGGCAAAACCGGTTCTTTGTGTACATAGCCATGGCGACTGAAAACACTTTGGAAATATTTTTATTGGCTAGAAACGCGCCGCCTTCAATAGAATGATTTCAAAAGTCTGCTGTGTTTGTTGTTGTTGTTTTGAAAACATCGCTGTCGTTATATCGTTAACTGTAATTAATTTGGAACTTTGAGGGAATCAGTTACGATATCAGGTCAAATGAAATGAAGTTATATGTCAAAACATAATAAAGACCATGTGCTTTTAAGAAACAATTACACGCTGCTCGTTTGATCCAAGAATATTTGCGACGAAGTAGATCAAAAAATAAAAAAACAGAAACGACGCAAAAAAATTCTATGATATGTTGGATGCTAATATTTCGCCTTGGCATCAGGTCTTCTTCAGAGCAAAATACAGTTGTTCCTTTTTTTTATTCACGAGTTGCTCATCATGACACATTTACTGGAAGGAAATATCAATTGCATTATACATATTTTGTAATTAATTGATTGTAGATTTCATCAAAACTGCATATAAGCAAGAAATACAATAGCTATTGTATTTTATACAATAGACAGTTTTTGTATTATATTGAATTTTGTTCATGTTTGTTTATTTACAAAAAAAAGTATGTTGTTTTTGCCATCCTTCAACTATGTTGTATAACTGCGTTTCAGCTATTGTGATGTTGTGCTTTAAGGGTGGGGTCTGTTGGTTGGTCGGTCTGTTGGTTGGTCGGTTAGGCGACTTGGAGTGTTTGGATTGGGTTCACTTCGGATTTTGGATTGTTTTTCGCTCCGGACAGTGGCTTCAGTTACACTACGCGAAGCAATCCGAAGCAGGTTGCCTTGCCAAAATAAAAGTCAGAAAAAGTGAAAATCAATCCGAAGTGCTCCTCTTCGGATTCCATCTTGTGTAACTACTGCTCAATTTGGAGTGAAATGCAAACTGAAGTGAACCGAATCCGGCGTCATGTAACTCAGGCCTAATAGCAAGATTCAATCTCTAAATTTTAAAATAATTGGCATGGTCGAGTATACGTTTTCGAAAAATTGCTATAGATAACCGGTATGTTTCCAATTTCTGACGCATCTTGGGCGACACGACCCTAAATCTGGTCAAGTTCTCCCCCAGGTGTGCCAAGGGTATTTTTTTAATCATCTCCAGAAAGAAGGCTATCCTTATCATTTTTGCAATTTAATCTTCGTAACATTATTTTTTTACAGTCGAGAAAAAGAACAAGCAGAGATAGATCGCATTCACGGCATGACCGAGGAGGAAAGGAGGGTAGAATTTCGAAACACTCCAAAAGTTATCACAAACAAAGGATCGAAAGGGAAATACAAATTCCTTCAGAAATATTATCACAGAGGGGCTTTCTTTATGGTAAGTTTTTCATCAATTTGCTTTAAAAAATTTTAATCGTAAAATACCTAATCTACCCGGTGACCCAAAACAATGCTCCCACGTTTTAAAAATCACTAAAACTAGAGTGTGATACCAACAACACTTTTGCATTCTCGAATACACGAAAAACTGAAGTAGTTGTAGAAATTTCAAATATTTCACCAGCCCATTAATAATGATGTAACTCTGCCACTTTATACACGACCTGGTTTTGATGCATGGTATCAGTAATTATGACAAGTCAATAAATCACGTCATTTCAAGTTCTGATTGTTTTATATGGTTTGTAATTGCTAAAATTATGATGCAGAATTGTCACTTGCTTTATAAGAAAATTTAAAGTTAATTTTTTATTCAAGCAACATTTGCAATAAGATTTGCAAAAGTATATATAGCTCAAAATCAAGTTTTTCAATTTGAAATTTGATCGCATCCTCATAAATGCAACTTTTAGAATAAAATTGATCCTTTCCACATTAGCTGAAAATAAATGTTTGAAATTTCTAGCAAATTCTAATTTTGGTGATTTTAAAATGTCAGAACATTTTTGTGTCACCCGGTATGCATTGTGGAGAAATTTAAACTGTATTAAATTAGCGCGAAGCAACTTTACGCGTTATTTAATTCACAGGTGACCAGTACAAACAATTTGTGCTTGTATTATTATTATTACTAAATTCCTTTAAAAACTATGACCCGCTTGGAAGGCGGGTCATGTTCGATTCTCCCGCCTTCCCAGCGGCAATAAACAAACAAAAAGTTTGAATAATTAGTGATATGTGCTGTTTTTTTCATTTGATGTGCTGTTTTTTTCATTAATATTTTATTTTTAAAGCTATAGTAAGAAAATATAATTCATTAGTTTTTAAAGGAATTTAATAATAATTACAAAAGGCACAAATTTTTCGTACTGTCTTAATTTAACGCAATTGGGAAAATAAATTAATCAATAAAAATTAATAAAAAATTAATAAATCAATTTGTTTTTGTTATATAATAAACTACAATGTATAACGTTTCTAGTAGAAAATTGTTGTTTCATAACGTTTTGATTGCTACAAATATAACATAACTACGTAAATAGTAAATGCATGATTATTTTCTTATAAGCAACTTCAATAGCACATGAGAAGCACGGCGTTTGAAACAGTTAAGTACGGCAGTTTTAATTAAGTACGGCAAGCATAGCAAATCACGACTCTGTTTCAAACGTCGAACTTTTCATGTACCGAACTAAATGCATAGTTTGTTTTAATTTAATTTCCTTCCCACGTTTCAATTTGTCGATAACACTAAAAATATACAGACACAACAAAAGCAGATCTCGTAACAATAGTAAAATCGACACCCTAATTTCAAAGCGATTAGCCATTCAAAACAAAGCGAATTCTCTCAAGCAGAAAATCAAAACATTTGGCACGACGAAGGTTTGCCATATCTGTTCTGCGAATGAGATGCCAACTGTCGTTATGCCATTAGATGGCACGACCTCATGCGAGAAACACTTATATTCCTCTTTTTCTATGGGTCATTGCAATCTTAAATTTTGCGTTCGCAATTTGTCGTCTTTGTCTGCTTTTCGCAATAAAGACGTTTCAAAATAAAGTATGACTTGTTGTTTTTGCTGGCCATTTTGATAACGTTTGATCAGGCACATTTTTAGGGCTGTGTCGATCCTAACACAATAAGGTTCGTCCCATGAGAAGTACGGCGTTTGAACTAGGCCTTAGATGTTTAGTACTGGGCTTGAATAATTATTGATTTCTTCTGCTAACATTTACCCCTAGCGTTTTCAGTTTATCCCTAGCGTGTGTTGTACGATAAGTTACTTAAGCTACTGAAATATAGCTTAAATAATAATTGAAAATGGTAATGGTTAATTGAAAATAGTATACTGGGCTTAAACAGTCACATTCACGGCCACACTACGAAAGCACAAGAGCTTGCACCAATTACTTTTCTCTCTCTTGTAAGTTGCTAACCTCTATCTTATTTCAAACGATCGCGATTTGTTTAATTTTTAGACGAACTTCAGTAAAGTTTCTCAAAAAGAATTTGCTTATAAATAAATAATTGTGTAACATACATTTAGATTTAACAAAATTTAAATTAAATTTTTCAAACTCTGACATTCACAATTACCAGTTTTTTACATCCAAGTTTTTTAATAAGAATATTAGGGTGAAAATCGGCTTGTTTTTTGTGTTAGACATCACAACTTTCAGACTTCAATAAATGAAGGATCTTAAAGGCATTTTTAACTGCACCACACTCTGCTAAGTTACTGGCTGGTGAAGCTTAAAGTGTTTGCTTTTCAAATATTTTCAAATTTGTTTTTCACATTGGAAGTATTTTTCGATGTTATGATTCATCAGATTTTCGTCAATGATAACTAGCTTTCATTAAGAGAATTATTACGTAGGGTATGTCGTAAAAATGTTGTGCGGACTCTCTTCACCTACTCTTACTTTCAGCTTATTTTTGAGGAGGGTTCAGGCCATATTTTTTAGCACAAGTCTTTTCTTCTTTATATCACTTTTTTACTTTCATTTGATAAAATCTTCAAAACTTTTTACACGAAAAATCTAAATCAGAAGTGTATGGGCTATTTTATTTAGCTGATTTAGGGCGTAAACTTCTTTCAGCCTCTTCCTTTTTTTTCAGACTTTGCACAGATAAGAAAAGCTTTATTTTAGAAATCTCTCGGAAAACGGCAGACTTCCAAGCCTCTGAAGCTAGAAGATTTCGGAGACTTCCGAGAGATTTTTCCCTTCATTTAGCATTTTTTAACATCATCAAAAGTGCGTAATTCAAATTTCGAACTCTCTTGGATCGAATTCTAAAAACTCTGCCGTTTTCAGAATTCACATACTGTTGGCTTCTGGTGTTAAAACTCTCTAAAGTCCTCGCATTTCAAAATTCAGAAGATTTTAAAAAGCCAAAAGAATACGTCCTTAAAGGCACATTTTGGTTTGGTAAATCTGTAATAATTGATTTTACGATTAAATTTGTTTTCCACACTGTACCACACCGTAATGAAGGAAATGGTTTCAGTCACTTTGTATTTCTCGCAAACTATGCTCGGCTGCTTGTCAACAAACATCGTTTAACAAGCAAAAAATGTAATTTTTTAACAAGCCAAATCTGTAAAGTTCTGTTTTGGTGTTGACATTTCAAAACTTCGGTGTGTATGTTCATGTTAATGAATGAAAAAGTTTCAGGTTTGTCTCAAGCAGAAGTCGTTGCTTGGCAGCAGACCTGTTGTTTTGTCAACAAATGTGTAATATTTGTCGAGCATTATTTTAGACATATTGCATAATTCATGAACTTCGCTACCACCTAATTATTTACTACCTTATCTTATCCGCTCACTTTGGGACTTACGAAATTACATAAAATAACACGCGGCTTGGTACGGGAAGAAGTTGCCGGCCCAATTAGAGAACATTGTTTTAAGATTGGCTGTCTCTGATTGACTTTGATCAAACTTACAGCCTGTCTGCTTGTGGAAGATGTGTGAAAATCTACTAGAGTTTTCTCGTCTTCACGAGTTGAAATGTTGCATATAAGTTGGAAGAGGGTTTTGCTTACAGCTTGAAAAAACTTCTTTTCATTATTAATAGTTTGTCTGTTTCTATGTCTGTTTCTATGCCTTGGAAACACAATTTTATAGCATTTTGGCGTGAGTTGTTTCAGCTGACATTAGGCATCTTGCACTTGAACGAGATTAGTCCAAATTTTCACATGGAATTAGTCCAGCATTTTTAGTGTTTTACTCATTTTCTATTCAACACGCGAAGCTTGCTTAATTTAAACACTGCATCGCGAAGAAAGCCATTTATTTTATCGACAGGTCTTATCGACTTTTCCCAACCCGAATTTAACTTTAACTAACAAGCAAATGCTACGTAAGTTTTATTTTGAAGTGGGTAATTCCAATATCAAGGCTACTTCCTAAAATGCATTTTACTAAGCAGGTGTAGGCCATTGATAGAGTTCATTTATTTTCGTTATTCTCTGCAGATGATCATTTCACCAGCCATCAGATTAAAAAAACGTAATTTGGAAATGATAATTTTTGATACAATCTATGACTCCTTATTAAATAACTGAAAACCGCAAAATGATTTCTGTTTAAACTTCATATTTAATTTAAATTTGGTTCAGAATCTATTTGCAGAATAAATGTATATGCATGATAAAGAACTACATTGTGCGTGAACCAATATAATGAGTTTTTATTTAACTTTGGTCGTAAGTTGATAGTTAAAGATTTAATGACAAAGTTAATGGGTGCTCCGAAAAAGTATCGGCGTTTGAAAAAGCAAAACGATTTGATTTCGTTACAATTTGATTATATTTTTGCGTAATTACATAGAGGAAAAGTTATATTGTTTTTCACGATATAAACTATTGTACCCAGTGTATGACCATTGTTGCAGCAAGCTTAAAATATGTAAAATTCAACGCTTTCATAAGCGGCCTGGTTTTGGTTACCATACGTTTCTGAATAATCGTTAAATCCATTTTTTTTGTTTATTCTCTTCATTTTACATTGCTACAAAGGTTGGTATTGTTATGCGAAATAATACTATGTTCTTATAAAGTGTAACAAAAACTTTTCTAGCCGGAATTACAAAGTGACTTAAGAGTATGCCTCAAAATCAGAGTTTTCAAACTGTGATTACGTCATTAGTCTTTCACGTGACCAAAATGATATTGGTTTCTACAATTAATGTGGCCTTTCTGCAATAGCTCAGAAATATGATTTTTAAGAATGGTAAAAAAATTGAATTTTGGTGCTTTTTCAAACGTCTATATTTTTTTTGGATTCCCGGGATAATATAAAGAAGGATATTTTACTCTTAATTTTAACATGACTTGATATATTATTGATTGAAGTATCTTTAGTAGTGAAAAATTTGTAATTATAAATTTATATGTTTGATTTTGGCATCCCGCAAAATTTGAAATAATTTTTAAATGATTACCGAAGACCGAAAATGAATCCGCATAATCTATATTATTATAATTTATTATAATTATTATTAATAATTATTATTATTATTTTAATTTGTATAGTTTCGTGATTTCATTAAGTTTTACAATATATATTATTATATTATATTATATTATATATTGAAACTGTACAAATTAAAATTTAATCATCATCATCATCATCATCGTCATCGTCATCGTCATCGTCATCGTCATCGTCATCATCATAATAATCATCATCATTATCATATTTGTGTTCTTAGATTGTTCTGACCACATCAAAGTACTTGATATAGCAAGGACATGAACTCTTCTTTTATTCTCTCTTTACAAATATTTTATGGTTCTAAGATCAGCATTGCTGTACTTAAACTACCAGTTTATGCACAGGGAGACCAGGAGTAAGTAATAAAAAATAATACCGAAAATAATGATAATAATGAATCGAAAGCATTTTCTCTTGCTGATTTTTTTGTCGTGGAGCATTTTCTCTTGCTAATTTTTTTGTCGTGGAGCATTTTCTCTTGCTGATTTTTTGTTGCAGATCATTTTTACCATGCTCAGTCTGCCAAATATTTCATTCAATATATGACCAAACCAAGTGGGAAAACATGTATATATGTATATTTTTTAACTTGGCTATTCACTCATGTATGTTTTTATTATTTCAGGATAAAGATGACGACAGACTTAAAAGAGATTTTAGTAATCCTACACTCGAAGACCATTTTGACAAGAGCATTCTACCTAAAGTTATGCAGGTGAGGCTTTGATGTAGACTTACTGCAAACTTCGAAGTTATTGCTTGGACTCACTACATAAGTTCCCTGTACTTTCGCTTTTTGTTGTTGTTGTTGTCGCTCGTCAGCCTAGGAATATCAAGCGGAGGAGCGAACTAACGACTTTTGTTGTGAGTCTAGTTAATGCTATCGCTCTAACATATGACTCGCAGCATCCCAGACTTTTTTGACGAACCTTGTTCTCAAAAAAGACGAAGCCTAAATTGCGGACTGAGCTCAAGTGCAATTGCAAAAGGCCAATCAATAGTTGTCTAGGGCATGTAAAATGATAACATTGATCTTACGGCGATGAATGTAATCCAATCACAGACTTGCGATGGTCGGCTAAAAAGGGCCAGATTTTGAGCCCAAATGCACCAGACTAGTTTCGATGCACCTAGTGTACTAAATATCACGTGATAATTATATTCTAAATAACCATCTTGTGCTAAAGTGTGTTAATAGATGGTTTACAATACAACAGACAAAACGCGAATCTTGGTTTCCGTATTTTTTACAAAGCAATAACCCTTAGCCAGGCTCTGTTAGCTCTTCCACCCCGGGAAGGGCCGAATGGATCATTGATAAACTATCAAAAACTTCATATTTTTAGGAGGTAAATGAGGGCAGAACTTTACGTTAATTTCAAATATTTCAACGTAAGTTTATCTTTTGAAATTAAGTTGATTTGTCTGTGGTACTACCTTCAAAATAAATGGTCTATATATAGGATTTGCCTGTTAATTTGAAATCAATCTCAGCGGGAAAGGGTTAAAGTATACTCGTAAGACTTACTTGCAGAAACTGTTTTTTGTTATGATTGAGTATTTCTTCAGACACACGCACAATGCTCGCAAACTCATATTATAAAATTATGTTCGATTAGATTTGCCCTTGAAGAAGGCCCCTCTGTTACTTTAACATTATATCACCGCATTTGTGTGTGTGTGTCCTATATATTTGGTAGTTTTGTTTTGTGTGATACTTATGTTTATTTTAATTTGTTCGGAAGTAATACTAAATACTGAATACTTTCTAGAGTTTTTGACGAGATTTAATTCATTTTTGATTATTTTTTTTAAATGAAGGCATATATTTATTTTCATAGGTTAAGAATTTTGGAAGATCTGGAAGAACGAAATATACTCATTTAACTGATCAAGACACTGCTGAGGTTTGTACGATAAATTTATTTGGTTTGAAAAAATTTGGCAGCTGGGAAAAATTATCTTTTTTTCTGAATATCAATTAGTGTATTTACCAACACTGACTGTGATGAAAGAGAATGTGTCCATGCAAGTAGATTTCTTCATTTATTATTCGAAACAATTTCATGCGATCAGTTTTAGAAGCATGCCTAGCATTAATAAAATCTTGTCGTGTTTTTTGACTTTTGAGTTACATAATATCGTAGTTTCGTAGCTCATCGTAGTTTCATGATATCGTAGTTTCGTGATGTCATAATTTTTGTGATATCATAGTTTCGTAATATCATAGTTTTGTAATATCGCAGTTTCGTGGTCTTCTATTTCCGTAATATCTTAGTTTCGTAGCTCATCGTAGTTTCGTAATATCGTAGTTTTGTCATGTCATAATTTTTGTAATATCATAGTTTCGTAATATCATAGTTTTGTGATATCACGGTTTCGTGATGTCATAGTTTTGTGATATCATAGTTTTGTAATATCGCAGTTTCGTGGTCTTCTATTTTCGTAATATCTTGGTTTCGTAGCTCATCGTAGTTTCGTAATATCGTAGTTTTGTCATGTCATAATTTTGTGATATCACAGTTTCGTAATATCTTAGTTTTGTAATATCGTAGTTTCGTGATGTCATAGTTTTGTGATATCACGGTTTCGTGATGTCATAGTTTTGTGATATCACAGTTTCGTAATGTCGTAGTTTTGTAATATCGCAATTTTGTGGTCTTCTATCTTCGTAATATCTTAGTTTTGTAGCTCATCGTAGTTTCGTAATATCGTAGTTTCGTGATGTCATAGTTTCGTGATATCACGGTTTCGTGATTTCATAGTTTTGTGACATCACAGTTTCGTAATTTCGTAGTTTTATAATATCGCAGTTTCGTGATCTTCTATTTTCGTAATATCTTAGTTTTGTAGCATCGTAGTTTCGTAATATCGGAGTGCTTTATCATTCTTATGGCGGTCAATATGGGCCAATCATCATTTCAATCCAGCGTAACATTATTTTGATATTTTAGCATTTGGGTTCATTAAAATTATTTTCAGAAGGTTGAGTCGTGTCTCTAAATCTAAAATAAATTATTTTTATGGCCTTGTGACGAACAAAATTTGCAAAATAGCCCAGCAAAACCCGGCACATTTGATGCAATATACCTTGCATCAAATATACCTTGCAAATACCTTGCATGCAAATATACTTTGCGGTTTTAGAAGTATGCATCATAACCAGGTTGCTGAAAAACACAAAATTTCAATAAGTTTAAGGTGCTATTAGAATATGATAAAGCTCGGAATTTTAATTTGCCCTTTATTTGCAGCACCATGGAAAAAGGAGAAGCACCATGATCAAATTATGATAGTTTCCAAATGCTTAAATGTTTTAGATTCTGGTTTAGTGTTGTCAAAGTTTAAAGCAACGTGAAATTTTATTCTTTACTCTAAAAGCATCACTTTTTTCAGGAGGTAAATATAGACAGAACTTTGTGTCAATAGACAATTCCTCCAGAGATGGCCTAAGGGGTATTATGACCAAGATGCAATGCGTTCTGTTATCGAAATTATATTGCTATTCGATAATCGAGCGCATTGCATTTTGGTCATAATAATCTCTCCGCCATCTTCAGCGAAATTGTTTATTTAAGATATTTAAGTGTACGTCTATCTTATTACGCGAATTAAATTTGCTTCTTGCAAAATGAAACTTGATTAAGACTGAAAACGGGAGATGTTTTTATTGAAAATAGATGTTTATTTTGATCTAAATTGCTTTATTTTGAGAATCTGAAACTTTATAGGTTTTCCAAAATAGCCTAAGAGAGCATTTACGTTTCACAAAAGCGTTTCATAGTTGAAAACAAATAGAGTCCAAGAGAAGGAACTTGGTCTCTTCCATGAATCATTGACGGTCTTAAATAATGCATCAGAAGCTGCAATCGTTTGACAAGGAGACGTGCTTTCTTGTTGAAATTTATGGTTTTTATAGTTGAAAACAAATAGCGGCCAATAGAAGGAACTTGGTCTCTTCCATGAATCATTGACGGTCTTAAATAATGCATCAAAAGCTGAAATCGTTTGACAACGAGACGTGCTTGCTGCCATACATCTCACAAAGATTTTATGTCAGCAAATGTATGATAAGCGACTTGATTTGTTTTGCAAGTTATCTTTTGTTAATCGAGGATAAACAGAGATCGACACAGATGAATTCATTTTATGATTAATTTCCTTTTTTAAAAAACGTCGTTTAGTCTTGCTAAGTGTTTATTCGACTTTGCGAGAAAAAAAAACTAATTGTTCTTAAAAGGTTAAGACGATGTCGAATAACGTCATTCTTTTCTTAGGACGTTTCCAGCTGCACAAGACGTTTATTTAGTTTTCACGACGCTTTCGGACAATTTGGGACGTTATTGTTATACATATTTTCACGAAATTTGCGTACGCAAATTTCGGATCTCCAAAGTTACAGACGAAATTTCAAAAGGGTTGGCCTACACGAGCAAAACATGTTCACGATTATGCTTTAGAGTTGCAATAGAGTTGCAATATTTTTGCTTGGACAATTTTTATTGGAGATGGTTATTGTCGAGAGGAGCAAAACTGGATCATGAACTGAAACCAGTTTAAGATAAGATAGAATTGATGCAACTGCAGTTTTCAGAAATAATAAGATTGACCGTGTTTTTGTTTTTTCCATAACGAACTTGAATTTGAAAACAGTTGATCTCCAGTGTCGTGCTACCGATGACGCACGTTGCATATTATGAATTATTTATCAATTGATTTTATTTTAATGTGAAGATTGTGATTCACGTATTACTTAAAATATCGGATATCTTTAAAATAAACCTGAATTGCTTGCTTTGTGCAGTTGTGCATGTTTGGGCGGACTTGTACTTTGTGCAGTTGTGCATGGTAAACATCGGTGTGGATTGAGATGCGTTTCAGATTTAGGCTTAATATGGAATTATTTCACTGTAAATGCCTACGCACGAGATATTTATTGACTAGAGAGAAAGTAGCTATCGGCGTATTGAATTTGATTCTGCCACAAATAATTTAATTTTCTTTTTGCAAACTATGAGTTATTCAATCAATCAATCAATCAACTTTATTCATAAAAAGCACGTTAAATACAAATATCCGTGAAAAATAAACTACTCAGAAAAAGCGATTCTTAACTGGTCTGGGCCGTGGACTAAAATTTATATAAAATAAAATTCTTTTGAAATTTCCCAGGAATAGTGTGGGTCAGATGTTTGCATTTGGAAAGAATTTAAAATAATGCATTTTTTAGAAGGAGCAACAAATAAGAGTAAGCAATAGGGACTGATTTGAAAATGTGAAAAACTTAATATTTTGACATTTATTTAAAGGATATTTATCAGTTTTATATTTATTATTTTATATCAGTTTCATTATATATTTCACAAGTATGTATATGTTTGTTTTGCAGAAGACGAACTCGCCATGGTATATGGAAACTGCGCAAAGTTTGAAGTTCCATTCAAGTCACGGTGGCGGAATGAAGCAGTCTTTTAATCGTCCGAGCTCAAAGAGAAAATGAGCGAGTGCAAATTTAACATTTTCTCGGATATAAATACACATTTGAAGGCAGACAATGGCAGTGTAAATTCAATTTTTGGTAAAACCAAGAATGTCTGATACGAAAGACGAACGATGGGAGGTACTTTTCTCAAGTCAAGAATATTTGCTTTGAGTTATCATGAGTATTAACCATGAAGAGATTAAGACGCCGAGTGAATTTCAGACGAAGACTTTAAGAATCACATTAAACTTTCATTGTAAGCGTGAAACTTTTTGCAGATGTCGTAACTGAAAAGTGCTCACTAATCTGCTTTTAGGAATATATATTACTCATTTTTTCTTTAATTTTTTTAGCCTGGGATGTGTCATATGAGCCATGATATATATGGGTCAAGACCATCACCATAACCCCTAAAAGGTGAATAATTAGAGCCTTGCTCGGGAAAAAAGCGTTCAGCTGCAGCTGACTAGCCCAGCGGATTTTTCTCCGTTGACCGCTAAAAGTGACTGAATGTTAAACAATTTGAATTGAACCGTGAGATCACGGCCTCCCGTTTGTTTTAAAAAGTTTGCAGCTGTTCATAATAAACGCTTCGTGCTTTGCGAGTGATCTATTGCGCGGATTTTGAGGTTAATTATTCCAAGGGTTATTATAGTTAATTTGTATTACGCTTCCATAGCATAGGTTTCAAATCTTGATTGGCTAAGAGCGTCCAGCCAACGTTCGATTTCTTTCGCGAACGGACCAATGAGATTGCGTTAAAGTGACAACAAACCTCCTGGCAGCTAAATTTAGGCCAATTTGGCCATTTTTTATCGCCCCCCGTTCAGAAAGATTTGTACGCGTGGTGGATGATCTTTTTTTTGCAAATTTTTGTTTTCAACGATTTTTCAAGCCTCGTGCTTCGCTTGTTTAAGGGGGCTAAGCGCGATCGCCCGATCTGAGGAAATGGCAGCCGAAGCTAGCATAGACTATTAATTTCAAGAATATGGCGAAATATTTGAATCCTGTCAAGATCATGTGGCAAGAAACAGAAGGAAACTGCCTTTTTAGGCTCCTGTTCCTGGTTCTGACGCACACGTGATTTGGATTGGCCTAACCTTTATTTTATGGCCTCCTTCGTTGGGTAAGAATGTTGAAAGAAACTTTTCATCTCCACTTGTCATTCGAAATGATCTTGACTCCATAATGGTCCCCTTCGAGGTGGTCCATGAAACGGAAAACAATCTTTAACGTTTTTTTATTATACATAAAATTGTTTCTCAAAGAGGTGTTAATGGTAAAATAGTGTCTTCTTCTTTTTGTAGATTTTGCATGAAATTGCTTGAAAGTTCTTCTTTCTGTAGATTTTGATTTTGTGCTTGAAAGTATCTATGTTGCCTGGGGGTTTAAGGTCTGAAGATAGTTGATTCCATAACTTAACCGAGAGATACGGCTCTGATTAGCAGAGTGGAACAGTTCCGAAAAATAAGCTGGTGAAATATTATTAAAGAATTTACAAACACTTACACACACATATACATTGCTGTACCTTCTCATTTGTCGGAAGCCAGTTAATTGTTAAATGTAATCCTTCTGGCCACTTTTAGGTGATGCGTGTTTTTGCCGCCAAGAGTCCTAAATGAAAACAAAATACTATACGAATACTAATCTGGCCTTCGCATACACCACTTAACGGATATATGTTTATCATACCCAAGTGATAAATTTCATCCAGGATTTAAAAATGACATTCTCACAGGAATGATCTTTATAGACCTCCAAAAGGCATTTGACACGATAGATCATAAACATTTTTGGAAAAAATGGCCTACCTTGGTTTTAGTGCCGGGGCCATTCTATGGTTCAAGTCCTACCTACAAAATCAAAAACAAAATTTCTTAATCAGCACGGGGATTGGTATTTGTATAGTATTTTGTTTTCAAAAACGCGTTTTCTGATGACAGGATATTATTTAAATAAAATAATGTGTGTGTAAAATATGAAATATTGGATCTGAAAACAAGGCGGATTAATAAGGAAAATATTTTTTTTTTAAAGATTTTCGTAAATAGGTAAATTTTCAAAAAATACGAAATGTCACTGCGGAGGAATATACTTTTTTTGCTACTGATCGAACAACGAAACGAAATAGACTTTGAGCAAGTCTAGCTAGGCCCAGACTACAATGCTCTTGCCTCAATGCTCTTCTGATCAATAGATTAATCACTGTTTCCAAAAATGTATATGTTGGGGTGGTCCTGACAATATCCAGTATATCGTACAAATTTATCCATATAATTTATCCATAAGACATTTTATCCAGTATCATTCATCGTAGAGGTATATCGGAGGTTTCTATGCGGGTGAACTGCGATAATTTATCACATGGTGTAACTTTGGCAACCTCTCTACCGTCTTTATATCTCAGAAACTGATTAATTTGTTGATAAAGTTCTTATAAGAGCATTGACGCATAGTATTTTCTTTGTTCAATCCGAAGCCTTGCAGTTTGAGACACAAACCCACAATTTACTGTGTTGTTGAGAAAACAATCGAGAGCTTGATGGACTTGGTTAGAATCCTGTTACAATACGATAATGAAGGATTTGGTTTGATTTGACACACTCCAAATGATTTTTTGATATCTTGTTGACAATTTGTATCTTCT
>JAYJMH010007131.1:0-25289 GCA_036873815.1 Phacellophora camtschatica
TTATTAATCTTCGAGAAAAAGGGCCCTTTAATCTATTTTTTTGGGACTGAAAGGGACTCTTTAAAAAAAATTCGTGATTATAAAAGGGCACATTTCAATTCTATCGGAGTAAGAAAGGGCACTTTTTAATTTTTCACCTGAAAAAAGGGCACATTTTTCAATTTTTATGCCACTTTTTCCATGTTTGCAAAAAAGTGAGGGGGCACGTGCCCCTAGTGCCCCCCGGTTCCTACGTCTCTGTTTAGATGTGTATTTTTGTTTTAGTTTCAGAATACAATTTACTTTCGATTAAGACAATGATAGCCAGAAGGACAGCCAGACGCTTGCAAATGGAAAGCTGCTCACTGGTTCTGGCTTCATTGGCGATGAGCAGCAAAATTAAGGTTTGTATCTTCTATTTTTCCTTTGTTCTAATTATTTGTAAACGATTGTGGGCTTATTCTTTTTAGAACTGCCTTCCGAAATCGGTAGACTTTGAAGAGTATGATTTGACGATCTCGTTAGGATTCTTTTTATAAAAGGAGTATTATCTAAAAAAAACTTGTCGATTTTAGAGACCGGTCATTTAAACATGGGGAGGGGGATTGAGGAGAAATTTGGGTGTCTTGAAATGTTTAGAATCTTGTGAGTCTGCAAAATTTTCTTAGATTACCGTTTAAATATTTTGTTTTTATGATGTACTCTTTTCTTGTCTTAGCAATGGCATAGAGTCATTTACAATAAGAACATAGGGCAATTTTTGTCTTGAATTTTTGTCTAAAGTTTTAAAGATCTGCGAAACCTGTTGACCTTGGTAGGATTTTTAAGACTTAGATCACAATTCAAATAGCATTTTTAGCTGGTGTACTCTTAGCCTGCGTTTAGACTTTACTTTGCTATTTGGAGTTACTATTTACCGTTCCTCTCCACAATATTAAAATCTGCACGCAGGATAGTGTACTCTGTTCTGTTGTTGGTAATGGTGTGTGAGTCATTTACTAGAACATAGGAACATTTTATTAAAGTTTTCCTTGTCTTTTGTTTGTGGCGTAAATGTCATAAAAAGTCCGACTTGTTTAGAAGGTTAGCGATAAGAATTTTAAGAATTAACATTTAGATAAAGATTTGCAGTTGTATATGCGAATTAGAAGGGTTTTGCAACAGTAATACCGATCACCTTTGATCCAGAATTGAACCTATAATACGGGGGTAAAGTCTTCGATTTAGTTTAGTATTACTATTTATTCGTACTTTTTATTTCATTTTAAATTCAATTTACAAAAATAAATTTTTACGTATTACATTCATATAAATTTCTTTACATGTTACATTTATTCAAATTATTTTTTACATATTTCATTTATGTAAATTACTTTTTGCATATTTTGTTTATTTAAATTATTCTTTACAAGTTACATGTAATATTTACTCTACGGGTATTAGTACTATTCCTTCCGTTTTTATTCTCATTGAAAAATTACATCTGACTTACTGTTGCTTTGATGCTATTTCTAAGACAAGTTTGAATCTTTTGTCTTAATCTGCAGTGAGTTACAGTAGATTCCTGCTGTTAAGAAACTGGATATTTGCTTATCAAATCATTTTATTGTTCTTCTATTATTCTCCTAATAATTTGAGCCTCAGTTTCTTAATCTGCAGTGAGTTGCAGTAGATTCCTGCTGTTAAGAAACTGGATATTTGGCTTTAGCCTCGTTGCTTATCAAATCATTATATTGTTCAAATTATTCATCAAATCATTATATTGGAAGCAAGCATGGCCTAGTGATCGCAAGGTCGTGGGTTCGAATCCCACCAAGGTCATACTTGCTGCAAAAGTGTGAGGAGAGCTGCCAACTCTCCGTAATTCCAGGCAAGGGCAAAAGGAATCACGAGGAAGGCCCCCCTGCGCCAAGCGCAGAAACCCATATCTCTCAAGAATAGCAAGTGTATGTGCCTGAAACTTAAAGGTTATGTATAACCCGTGTCCCCTGCTGGAAACAAGTCATCTCGAGACTTTCGCGGGCTAGGCACGTTAAATACGATAACCCACTCACAACTCACTCACTCACTGTTCTTACGTTGTTCTTCTAAAGATTTCGTGCTCCAATTTCTAATTTTTCTTGATAGCGGGGATTTACTGCTTCATATGAAAAATACATTAATTATTGTATATTGAATAATTAAATAATTAAATATTAAAACTAAAATAAATAAAATTGAAAATGAACTTCAATAAAATCGATGTTGCTGTTTGCAACAAATTCTAATTTGCAGAGAAAACCTCGTTCCTCACCAGAGCATATTGTTCTAGTCAATCGGATTAAACAATTATTTTTATCTTTTTCATAAAAACACGCTATTGTTGAATCTTTTCCTTGTAATTTTAGATACAGTTGGTACAAAACTCAAAATGGCGCCTGGGAGAGAAAAGTTGCAATAACATTAATAGGCCTCGAAACACGCAATTTTCATGGCTAAGAGGTAAATAGAAAACATTAAGTTAGCCAATCTCATTTTAAAACACAAAATTACTGTGTCCTTTTACCCATGGTCATTTGCAACCGTTTTATCAATGACGCAAGTTCTTTGCCATTGCTTCTTATTTTCTACCTTTGGTGACGTTTTTCTCACAAGAACAGCTAGCTTCAGTTTAAGCCAGGATTTGTTCTTATTTCTGGATTGATTTTTACATATTTGCCCTCCCCCCCTTCACCCTTCTCAGGACATCTTTAGAGTGTGTTTCAGGTTAAGTGCTCAATGCCTGCATACTTTTTTGCACTTTTGCACTTTTGCACTTTTGCACTTTTGCAATTTTTTGTGGTGCCAATCAAATTGCCAAGGATCGAAATGGAATTTGATTGGTTAACTGGACTTTTTTTTAACTAGGCTGAGGTGAACAATGGAAAAGAAAGGAATGTCTGAGACGAGGCCAATATTTGGCAACTTTCTGTCATAAATGATTGTCTTTACCATTCGCTTGTTGGCGTCCAACAACTCAAATCAAAAGCCACTAAGTGACTGGTTGTGTAGTGTAGCCAGTTAGGAACGAAATTGTTTCTACAAATCAGAATTTAAACTCTTGAATTTCATATTAAACACCACATCTATTCATTCTTCTTGCGAGAATTCTTAAATTTAATCATACCAAACTTACTTAAATTTACCCAGACCATGGCCACGGGCTAAATCAATGTGGATGCTGACGTGAACAAGGAAGAAAAATTTGATTTTTGATTGTATGTCATCATGAATTTTAGTGCATCAAGTTGGGTGAAAGACAATGTGATTGAAATAACATGTAACTTGTGCAATGAGCTAGAATTGGCCGTAAACCCCTGTTTCTTTCTCGTCAAAGGCTGTCCACGGTTAGCAAATCGCTTTACTTTTGAAAGATCTAATGTATTTCGTAGATAAACACGTCAATCCATCGCGATATCTAAAGGAAGGATGATTAATCTTATACTCTTTCGTATATTAAACCCTGACAGTGTCATAAAAAACGTTTACTTCGCTATTCAGTTGTCTTTATGCTTCAGGTTTTCTGTGAACAAATACGTTTTAGTAGTTTCTTTAGCAATCTTTAGCAGTCTTTAGCAGTCTTTAGCAGTTTAAAAGACTTACGAAACAGTCGAAGGGACAAACCGTATCACTGTTATTTGGAGGAGACGTATGTTGGAAGCTTTGGAATCTTACTTTTTTAATGCTTTGTTTTCATTTGCACTTTGATTTTGCTATGATATCTTGGAAATAATAGAGCATTTTGCAGATGAAATAATAGCAACAGAGCATATACAAAGCATTTTTATGAAGAGTTCAAACTGTTGTTTCAGCAAGAAGACTGTTGTTCTTTGGAAAAACTGATAAATGTTTTTGCAACAATTTTGTTTGGAAAACTGAGTGGGTATGGTATGACTTAAGTAATCGAACTGTGAGCTGAAGAGAGATAATGAAAATTTGTTGGGTTTTTAATTTTATCAAGTAACCATTTTACATATATTTGTTTTACAACCAGTTTGCAGATTGTTTTGTATGCCATTATGTTTGGATTCTTGACTTGGAAATAATATAGCTATCTGTGAACTATTTGCATGGACACTATGAAGTTAGAACGCTTGCGGGGAATTGGGTGTTCAATTAAAACTTGACATTTGATATCTTTCAACAACACCAGATAATATACGATTGCCAGAAAAACCCTGCCGAAGACCATTCTCTTTTGAATATTATATAATAACAATACAAAGGAAAAATAGTGCTTTATGTCCTTCAATGGTGACATTGTCTTATTTGTATCACGACTACATGAGTGGATTTATATCAGTGATTAGAGCGCAAATGGTGACGATAATCGGTTAATTGCGGTAAGAGATCTTGTTGAGTTTATTTGATTACTTGTAAGAGATCTGGAAAATGAAAGACATAAGTGCCATATTCAGCTGAAGCTACAAAACTTTTGTAAACTTGTCCCAAAGATATAATATTATTTTCAACTCCTTTGCTAGGAGTTGAGTAAAATAAATGAAACAGAATATCAAATGAAACAGAATATTCAAATGCAACAAGACTATCAAATCGTGTGCAAATTTCAAATTTGAATCATATGCGGTACAACTTTTCAATTTGAATTTCAATTGGAAATAACATCATTTTAGTTGAAGCAAATCCGTGTTTGAATTTGAGACTTTGAGATCATAAACATAATTTTGAATCAAGCATAAATATGTCGTTGGCAAGCTGTATATCGTTGTTACCAAAAGAATTTTGTAAAACCAATGTGATATCAATCTGTTCTGCTAGTATCGAAGAAGAGGAGAACGCAAGAGGTCGGTCGCACACGTGGCATGGCATTGAAGATTTAAACGCCAATTCGATAGCAAAACATTCTATATCCACATTACCGATTGATATCTGCAGTGGATATGCCAACAGAGAGGACCACCAACAACAACAACATGAGATATGGGAGATCAGGATAAAATCAATAGCAGAAGAAGTTCTGTCAGACAAATTAAGAGACGTTGATTATGATCACGTTGAATGCAAACAGTTGTGCACGAATCTCAGTAAAATCGTACACGACAAACTTAAAAGTATCTGCAATATGGATTTCAAGATTATCGTGCTAAGTTTTGTCGGAGAGCTTCGTGGAGACGGGATTGATTCATCGACGCAATGCGCATGGGAGCCAGGCAAAGACACGATGATATCCGTGTACTTTAAAAATGAGACTATATTTGCTTTTATGAATATTTTTATGATTAGGGTTCCAGAAACCGTTGTGTAGATTAATGAGGAAACTGACAGTGATAAAATGCGGTTGGTAGGTTTATTAAATTCTCTTATGACCGAATTGCTTTATTCTATTTTGTTTTCTTTGAGATAATATCGTTTTTTCGCATTAATAAATATATTTTAAATGGAGTAGTTGTCCGAACTCTGCTAACACAGAAAGGCCCCGCATTTTAAAGTGCCTATAAACCTTTTGGGGAGTTTGCCTATATCCAAAACCTTAGGAATGGCGTTCACAGAATATTGATATCTGTTTTAGTTTTCGATTTATCTTTATGCAAATGAGCAAATTGATGACGTCATACCAGGAACTTCTACATTGGCCAAAACAGAAAACAAAATGTGTCATATCTCATTGTGTTACCACGGCAACAAAGCAAGTCCCAGACCTTTTTGTTTATTTTGGGTATATCCTACTCTTATTTTGGGTCTGGGACTTAGTTTGTTAACATGGTAACACATTTAACACAATTGAACTGTATCATTCCATTATCACTACTGTTCATCTAAATTTGAAGTCTTTCTGCCAATAGGAAAACTCTTCAAAAGGTTTATATGAACTTTAACCATATTCCACATGGGGGCCATATTTTCATTTTATTGAAATCTTATTTTATATACAACAGTAGTGTTGACTACTTGTCAGAAAACTTGTTGCCTAGCAACTGGTCACGTGATTAATTGATACCTGATGATGCATTAAAGATTGGTAATACCATATAAAAAATATCATTAACGTCACTCTATTGGTTGCTGAATAAAATATGGGGCCAATGCCCCCAAGTGAAAGAAGCATTTTTTTACCCCCACCATAGGGTTAAATAGGGAATAGGGTTAAGAAACTGATTTTCCAGATTGACCCCCATTGTTTACAAATATTGTCTATTGTTTTCCTATTGTTCTTCTAATCAAATGAGCCTAGAAGTTTCTTATGAGTGGTTTCTTAGATGCAGGAAATTACTCTATTACGTATACATGTTTTATTTTCACAAGAAACTTGGCTAGGTCTCCACTAGTTAAAGTTTCTTAATTTTTGACCATTTTTGAGCAATTTTAAATAGTAAAAGTGTCTTAAAGGTTTCTTAATTGTATATTGTATATAAAAAAATCCCGTTTTTTTACTAGGCATTTTTTTTTCAACAAAAACATTACAAAAACTGGGTATATATTGTACAGGATAAAAAGTCTTCACTGAATCAATCATCTAACATCGTGTCTACTCCATTAAAATCAGTAAGCATTATGTAATCTTCACTAATAATTTCAAAAATTCAAAAGCAATTTTTCATTCACTAATAAAAGTTTCTTAAATTTTCGTAGGTACCACCAGTGAGTTTTTTACAAAAAGTTTCAAAATTAAAAAGTTAAAAAATTTCTAATAAAAAAAACGTGTACATCATGACAGGCCAGAACTTTGTTACGAGGATTATCCCAGTGGTAGGAAGATCCGCCTGTATCGTCTTTCTAGGTTTCCTTCACAGAGAGAAGTCCCGAACTTTACCCTGACTTTGGGAACCCGAATTATTCTATCTTTGCACAGGATCATCCACCCTCTATTGTCTTAATGGCTCTCCTTTACAAAGAAGATTTTATTTTACCCTAAACTAAGCTACCCGAATTATTCTATCTTTGCACAGGATCATCCACCCTCTATTTTCTTACTGGCTCTCCTTTACAAAGAAGATTTCAATTTTCCCTAACCTTAGCTACCCGAATTATTCTATCTTTGCACAGGGTCATCCACCCTCTATTGTCTTAATGGCTCTCCTTTACAAAGAAGATTTTAATTTTACCCTAACCTTAGCTACCCGAATTATTCTATCTTTGCACAGGATCATCCACCCTCTATTGTCTTAATTGCTCTCCTTTACAAAGAAGATTTTAATTTTACCCTGAACTAAGCTACCCGAATTATTCTATCTTTGCACAGGATCATCCACCCTCTATTGTCTTACTGGCTCTCCTTTACAAAGAAGATTTTAATTTTCCCTAACTTTAGCTACCCGAATTATTCTATCTTTGCACAGGATCGTCCACCCTCTATTGTCTTACTGGCTCTCCTTCACAAAGAAGATTTAAATTTTACCCTGCCTTTGGGCACCTGAATTATTCTATCTTTGCACAGGATTGTCCACTCTATTGTCTTACTGGCTCTCCTTCACAAAGAAGATTTGAATTTTACCCTGTCTTTGGGAACCGGAATTATTCTATCTTTGCACAAGATTGTCCACTCTATTGTCTTACTGGCTCTCCTTCAGAATGAAGATTTAAAGTTTACCCTTCCTTTGGGTACCCTAATTATTCTATCTTTGCACAGGATCGTCTACCCTCTATTGTCTTACTGGCTCTCCTTCACAAGAAAAATTTGAATTTACCCTGACTTTGGGTACCCGAATTTTGTTGTCTCTTAACTTTCAGGTGACCACAAAAAATATCGCCTTTTGCAGGGCTTTCGCTTGAGATAACGAGTTTGGGGGTATAATTCAGACCAGACCACGTTTACATGTCCATAACTTGAAATTAGAAATTGCCCTAATACGTGAGCTATCAAGTTGATTTTAAGAATGAAACATTATTTATTTCCATTCCATGTTATCAACACAACATAATTCCTTAATTGAATTAAATTGAATTGAATTGAATTGTGATCTGGGAATTTGAAATTTGAAAAGACTCGCTTACCAAACTCCCAAGTCGATTTAGGAGCAAGGGAGGAGCAAGCAGGTTGTTTTAATGTCACAATATGGACTGGAAATGAATGGTGTGTTCTTTTACATTGACTTGAAAGCTCACGAATAATGAGGGCAATTCTAACATCCAATTTTTTGGACAAGTAAACGTGATAGCAGATGACTGGATGCTATCCCAAACTCCAAGTTTGCCATTTGAAAGTTGTTTGAGTACAATTATAAACTCGTAGCCTCGCGGAGTTCAAACTATTGTCCTGCAAATGGAATTGATCCATCCTCCTTGTAAACAGAATGGTAGGATGATCCAGGTATCCAAACTGTAAATATCAATTGTCCTCAGTTTTTGAATTTTTACTTTGTATTTTAGTTTTTGAAGCTATTTTACGGTTCCAAAAACTAACGCATCTTCAAGCCCTTCATTCCACAATAGGTAGATATATCCAGGGGTGTCCGCAAAAAATGAAAGATATTATTCATTTGTTATCTTTTTAAAATAAGAAATCTGCCATTGTTATCACAGGACTAGTTCAGTCACATGCTTTATTTAATACGGAACATTGCAACAAATCGTTCTTGGAAACAGTAATAAGGATAGAAACATTTTTTATTTTCAGCTCAAACTGTTGGAGTTAAGAAACGTGAGGAGTTGTTGGTCTTCTCTTTGTCGATGTGCCCTTAAAGGTTGTGTTTCCTCTCTTGTATCAATTTGCCTGTACACTCATGTTTCTTAATGCCCATGCTAAAACAGTTATCAGCTGATGCAAATTTATCTTGGATTTTAATGCGAGGTAAAGAAATAACATGGTACACAGAACGTTTCGTCACATAATCATAAATACTGCAACGTGATTGTCAATTTTCAACTTTTCTTGCTCGAAGATTTTGATCGTTTTTTCATAACCTCACCGCTCCTTTATCTTCAAAACATGTACTTTAAGGGGTTAAAATAAGAACCTTTACCAGGCTGCCAACAATCATTGTAGGTTCTTTAATGTGGGCTTCTACTGTACTTACAACAGACTAAAGTACAGTATATGTTGAATACTTCTAGAAGCGGTAAACAACAGCAATATTCACACATTTTAGAAATGAAACCAATGCGTCAACAAAACTACACATTTTTTAGTTCTGAAATTCATTGACGTTTCCTGAAATTTATTTGGCTACAAGATGATGGTAATTTTTCGGATTTATACTGTCACGTGGCCACATTATGTCTACATTTGGAAAGTAGTCAAATGATAATATACTAATTACCTTCTATTTTCTGTTTTTGACTACCAATCAAAAAAAAAGGACATAGTTGAACTCCTCTCGGCAGTACTTCATGTATAATTTATTTCCAATCAGGTCATCCAATTGTTCATGCACTGTTAGAACTTCTGGATAATATGTACTCAAACCTTGATGAAAACCACTCCATACTACCATTACTACTTCTACACTGGGTGCCAGACTTTTCAGCAAAAAAATGAAGACTCATTTTTTAATGAAAAACCTGGCACCCAGGCTGTACTTCTTTATAAACTCAGCTTTTATGGTTTTAGAGGTAAAATAATGAATGGTTCACAAACTTTTTTACAATCAAGAGCAATACACACACACATCAATAAAAAAAATCAATAAAAAAATCTCGCAGCTTGGACATATTAGCAAAGGAGTGCCCCAAGGTTCAGTACTATAACCGTTTCTATTCATTCTCTACATAAAATGACGCCTGGGGCAACAGAATTATAAACACGTCTCTTTGCAGGTGATACTAATGTGTTTACTTTTGGCAAAGATATTCTGAAGCTAACTGAAAAAACAAATAATGAACTTAAAAACTACAAGAGTGGCTCAGAGAAAAAACATTTATGGTTAATACTGAAAAAAAAAAGATTATTGCGTTTTTCGCCCTTCGCAAAAAACTTTAATTACAACTCCGTATTAAGGATGAGAAGCGAGTTAAAACAAACAAACAATATCCAATATCTAGGAGTAAAATTGGATAAAAATCTAAACTGTGAAAATTACATAGAAAAGGTTAAGAAAGAAATACTTAAATACTCCGTTTTCTCCAAGGTTGAACACTATGTTCCGAAAAGCTGTTTACTAATTCTTTATGACTCTGTTCTCCTTTCAAAAATAGGATATGCATTTGAGGCTGATGGCTCAGCCGCTAGAAACACATTTAAAGACTTCAGACTATGCAAAACAGAATATTAAAAATCTCACTTTTATAAAATTACAAATACTCAACGAATTTGCTACACAGAGAAGCAAACATTAAAATGGGACAACCTTTATAAATTAAGATTCTTAGAATTATGCATAAGGTACATCACAATAAAAAACATTTCCTTGTGTATTAAAACATTTTTTCTCAAAATTGATGATAAACATATTTGCAACGAATACTGAGTCTACAAATCAAGGCAAAGCAACGATTACCAAGTCTACAAATCTCACAAAATATGGGGTGAAAATGATAAAAATATAGGAGCCCTTTTTGGAATGAATGAATGAACTTCCATCAAACATAAAATGTATCTCAAGTTTAAAGACATTTTGCGTCAAAATAAAATTTAACATGACTAAAAGCGTATCAAACCTTAAATATTTGAATTGTTTATTTTTATTTTGTGAATCTTATGAAGTCATAGTTATAATACTATTGTCGAAATCAAGAGAACAAAAACGTTTTTTGTGTTCAGAATAAGGTCAGGCAAATACATTATAAATAAAATTTTGTTGGCATTTTTAAGAAAATCATAAAAAAAATTAAAAGGCATTTTCATGAAAATAACTAGTATATATTGAAAGTCCTATTAGCTATTACCCTGGGTACCGGAGCCGCATCGTTTTTTAGCGCTTCTATTTTTAATTTTTACTTTTTCTTACTTGTATTTTTTTTTTAGCCCATGCTGCACGCAAGCTAATTTTTTTTTTTAACTTATTGAGCGGAGTGACGTCACCAAATCAGAGAACGCAGGGAAATATGTGCCAAGTCTACTAAAATAGGATTAACGAAATATTTCTATACACAGAATATTTACAACATTTTATACTTTCAAAAGTCGAACTTTGGCTTGGGCCTATGAGACGGCATTAACAAATAGTAGAGAAGATCAGAGATTATTTAACTTCTCCGCTGTTCTTCGTTCTTCGTTCGTATTGGATTTCTTGAACACATCAAAACCCACACGAAAAGCAGGTAGCGAAGAAATAACGACATGCAAAACTAAAGAGTTGGAAAAATTTGTGTGGCTTTCTTAATAAAACCCAAAATGCTTGAAGATACCATGCATCGTTACTGTAACGAATGGAGCCAAAATAGCAACAAAACCTGCCTTGTAAAAACTTACTTCCATGCCAAAAATGGTAACACCGCGCATGCTTCTCAATTTCTTAACAATCCCTTTCTGTGTTTGTTTGCAGTCCATCAGAAAATTCATCCGCCTTTGATCTTCGACGTCCAGATCATAAATCTCGTCTGTGATGCGAAGAATTGCTCTCTTGTGCCAGGCAAGCAACCAAAGGGGCACAAGAAACAAAATAAGCACTTCTGTGAGACTTGTGATGCTTTCAATAACCACTCTTACCGGTCGCGATTTTTCTAAGAACCGGACTTGCATGCTCGTAGCGCCTGAGTTGCTGGTGATTTTCATTGTTGTGTTTCTGACGGACGGAACAATCTGCTTCATCTGAGTGTTCGCAATGTTTAGTAAAGCCAGTCTCATCAGTTTTACATTCAGTTGTTGCAGCCTGACTACTTTGATACGCATGAGGTCAATCTCTTCTTCGTTTACCTTCATTCTTGGCTTGTTTTCTTCCGTTCCAAGCACAGCAGTCTCTTTGCTGAGGTCCATCAATTCGCGCTTGAAATCGGCGATGTTCAATCTCAACTTCGTGACGTTTCCGTGAGGGGAAGTAAACTCTTCAATTTCGATTTTGTTGGGGGCATGTTTTTCCACCTCGAATTTGAACTCAATTCTCTCGACACACGAGAGAATCCCAAAAAACGTCGTGAACAGTATCAAGACAACATGGCATAGAAGATACCACTTTAGTTTTATGTCCGTTTTTCGGATCATCTTCTTCACATTTTTGATTTCTCTTTCAGCATACGCCTCGCCAAGGTTGACATTTATGCTTTTTAAGATTCTGCCAAGAGTATCGAGCTGTACCTGCAATAAAATTAATTTGCAATAATTTGAAATAATTAGACGCCGTACATTGCCTTCAGATTTTTAGTCTTATTGTGTTTGATTTTTTTCATGTGAAGGCAATGTAAGCACACATTATAAAATGTGAAGGCAATGTAAGTACACCTTTCAAAATGTAAAGGCTATGTAAGTACACCTCTGGCGTCTAACTACTCATGGTTTAATTGTCAATTTGTCAATGTATATTTTTACTCTCGATGCTAAATATAATTATTTTGGAGCTTATGTTGCGTTGCTAACAACACTGAGTAGAGTAGTTGTAATTAAAAATTGCTTACAGTTTTGAAGCCAAGGAATAATAACGATACAAATGTTTGAATATGAGTTTGCATTCAACGTTTATAAAAGCTGGTGTGTTTAATTACAATATTCATGGAAAAACACTCAAAAGTGAGAGTCATGGCGCTGAAAATCATTTTTAAACTTTTTTCCCCATTTATTTGTCTTGAAGTTATCTTCTATTTTTGCTTGGGACAAAATTTTAACCGCATATAAATGTCATCCACGGTGTAATTTTGAATTGTACTTACCTTGATAAAGTACAAGACCACTGTGACAACGCAGAATGAAGGCACGGTCACAACTCTGAACACGAAAAACAACACACAACACCATATTGAGCCATTTTTTGTCACGTGTGCAATTTTCTGAGTCTCAAGCAAATCGTAAAGTTTCCATGCATGGTTTAGTGTTGGCAGAATAATTATCATTATTACAATTACAGCTTTGTACCGTAACCAGTTTTGTTTCGACTTTGCAATGCTGCAACTTGTCAGCCTTAACTCACGCAGCAGTCCCTCGAGGTGGCCTGATCCATGATAAAAGGTACCCAAAACGTATGCCAGTACCCATTTCAACTGCCAAATCGCATCATGAACTGTGGTGAATGGTAAATTCTGATCCAGGACAATCATTGTTTTTATGGAATCGGTCTTCAATTTTCCGACCCCAAATGTAAAGCACAGATACGCCAAAAGCAGCGCCATGATCACAGTTCTCCACGCATTGAATAAAGATCCATACTTACATTGGAGCTGAATCTTTGTGAAGTTACCGGTAATGTTTAAAAACCAGCGCCATTTTGTTTTTTTCAAGCTCAGTCTCTCTATTGTTCCAGGACTAAGCCAGTCAGGCTCTTCTTCACTGTCGTCTGCTACATCATTGAAAACCACCTCGTCGTCATCACCCAATTCCAGCTTGGCTTCGCAAACAATCTTTTCGTTCTGATCAGAGACAATGTCCAGGTTATGAATTGCCTGTGCATCTCGAGCTGGGATAATTTGGTAACCGTCGTTTTCAATTCCAGTTGGAGCAGGCATTTTGATTCCTTTCTCTTTCCGTCTTGTTTGTCTTATTTTAGCCTGCGCTTATTTACTTCTTTTCAGTCACGAGGGAATTTCCCTGATATAATTTGTTTCTAGGAACTCCTTCGAAATTGCTTCCTTCCGCTGGCGTGGTGATAACATATGGTGCCCACTAGATTCCATCCGCCAGAAGGACCTTGCATACGTCACAATTTACGAAAACGACAAATACATCACGTGTCACGAAACGACAAACGAGAAAATGTGGATGATTTTAAGCGGGAAATTTGTGGCATTTTATTAGCATTGGAGCATGATGATGGAGAGAAGAGATGGACCATGAAGAAAATAACAATTGCCTCTCTTTTTTCGGTAACCTCGATGGAGCTACTCGTGCTGTCGAAGAATACCAAGAGCGAGAGACAGCAAGTTTTTCTGTATTCAAAACAGAAAAAAACTTCGGAAATTCAGGTCGGTAACTTGGCTTTATTTATTTTTGTTTTGGTAGGCCCTGACCCTACTACTACCCAGTATACGTCCCCTGCCTGTCTTCTATCTATCGTACTTGATTGGACTAACTCAGTAGGCTAAAATAATTTTAAGAAACTCTCATCAGACCACTAAAAAATTAAGAAACTTTTGGTAGATTGTTTGTTGGGTATCGTATCATATCAGTGCATTGAAAGTTGGAATGTACAGTATAAGAACCCACCATTGATCGAGAAACTTACTTATATAAGAAACTACAGGCTGAATTTTTGGCATAAATTTACAAGTTCCATTTGAAAATTGATCAAAATAGTTCATTTCAATTATGGAAATTTTCAATAATAGAAGTGTATTGATAAGACATTTCTATTGAATTATATTGGAACCATACCACCGCCTAACTCCATATAATTTACCAAAATATCAAGAAACCAAGCAGGCTTATTTTCAAAATTCAAAATTCTTCTTAAAATAAATTTGGCATAAAGCTATGATTCAGAAGATTCCACTATGCAGCTTGGGCAAAAATCCAGGGCTCCCCAAGATTCCAAATTTTCAAGTTAGCTATTGAGGAATAATTTAAAAATCATTTTGGTTCAATCAAAACTTTTTATCACTATCACTAGCATGGATCAAACGAGTGTTACCTTTTTGAGACACCCTGTCTATTGTACAATTAGCGTTGGAATTATCATCATTTCATTTTATTTCAAGCACAAAACACTACAAACAAACAAATTTAGTGGGAAAACCAGAATATTTTCCTCATTTGTTCTACTATTTACTTCAAGGTATCAAAGATAGAAAACATGAAGTTTTATGGAAAGATGATATCATGCCATTTGATGGCATCCCTTACATGATTCTTACAAGGAAGGAATATGATTGCCAACATGGTTGTGACCGCAAAACTGCACACAAGAGAAAATACCAAGAATCAAAAAATAAGGTAAAAGTTCTTAGATTATATATTACCAAGACATCTACAGACCTATAAAATTGGAATCTGCTCACTGTTTTAATTTATTAGGATTTATAATTTACACATAAATGATTTTGGGAGACTTGTTGCTGCAGAAAAAGGGCAAACTAAGGAGTACATGGTTTTAAGTATAATGTGAGAAATTATGTTTAAACTATCTTTGGCTCACTCAAGATTATTCTAGGTGACTCAAGGTAGCTCTTGTTTGTTCTGGCTCATTCTTGCTAATTTTAGGTCATTCTAGCTCATTTAGAGTCATTTTGGCTAGTTTTAAGTATTTATTATGTTTTAAGTATTTATTCTCCACTTTTAGTTAAGTTTTATTCCAAATTTTGTTTTATGGTCAATCAGGAAAAAATGTATTATCTTTATTTTACTGATAGTCAATATAGACAAAATGTATTCCATGCAATTTTAAATTACAATGTAACAATCTCTTTTGTAACAACAGAATATCACAGACCACACTCAAACAAAGTTAATAGACGGATTGTCCAGGACTCAATCAAATTTGGTTGCCAAGCAAGAATTCTGATGAAAGAAATTGTGAAGTTCCCTGATTTTAAGGCAAGGATTCAGAAGTACACTTAGTATCAAAAGTATTTGAACGGCTGAAAAATGATGGCAGCTTTCCTGCCCTTTCATGAAAATCCCTCAAACTTTAATCAAGATTTGTGGCTTTCTGGTCTCTCAAATTTTACCACAAAACAACAACTAGAAAATTCTTCTGCTTATCTTGTTGATATTGCTTTCGAATAGAAACAAAAGTCCTTTCCACTATGTTTAAACTCCACAATTTGCTTAGAAATGATGTTTTGTTTTTTATTCTTCTAACAAAATCTAATCACAGATAATGCACACTTGATATCAGCAATGCGAACCTGGTCTGTTTCAGTCTGTAATCTTGAAGTAGACTGTAAAAATTGGGTTCAGTCTGAATCCTATTGTTTTTGACCAATAGCAGTTGGCACAGACCAGCATAAATATTTCACACTGTCTCAACCACAAGGGGTTTTATCTGTCAAGGACAATACCTATGCATTTTTAATCCTTAACCTGTCAAGATGTGGTGCATGAAAGATGATAGTGTTGTGATTTTATGTAAATACTTTATAATACGTATATTGAAATTATTACAGTTTAATTAACTTCGTTCTAGTGTTGAGTATTATGATAATTGTGTTAATTTTAGAGGTGAAATGCAAGAGGGGTTGGGAATTGGGTGGAGATTTTGGGGAGTTACGAAGTTGAGATGTTTAGATTTGAGTGTGTGGATTTTGAGGATGTTGAGATACAAAATTGAGTTGAAGAATATACATTTGTAACTAGTAACATTGGATTTTTATTTGCTTTTATTATCTGCTATTTGGTTTCGGATTTCAGAACAACAGGAAACATAAGAATAGCTATGTTATGAGAGCGAAAGGTTGGTGTGCTAAAAGCAATGTTTTCTTTGTCATTAGTAAATCAAAATCACAGATTTTTTAATTGAATAAAACAAAAATTAAAAAATTAACTTCAAAATTTCTAAGTTTTTTATCTATTAATGCGCTAAAGCATCAAAAATCAATTTTGAATTGACATTTATAATTTACGGTTTTATCTTTTGTAGTGTTTTCGTAATTTTCGTTAGCAATTTGCTTTTTTTTTGTCGGACACTTCGTTCCAGAAATGAACACTCTTAAAGATCGGAAGCTTTGGTGCCGTGTTTTGGGTTAATTTTGTAAAGAAAAACAAAATAAGCAAATACCAATAGGCTGTAAAAGTACACAAAGCTATTTTCCGATACTTAATAGGAAATTTTATTATGGCACAAAGTTTCGTCATTTTATTCTAACTGGAAATTGGTTTTTATAGGGTGAGAGCAAATATGCCCTTCCCTGTACAATGTGTGAGCCCGTATAAAATAGGGTTAATGAAAGCAATGCATATTAGAAACGAGAAATTATGGTAAAAGAAGTTTCAAATTTTCTTACTTTCTTTTCGAGAAATTTTCAAACATCCAAAAATCATAAGTTATTGGCATATATTTTATTCTAATGACATACATTTATTGGCCAATTATTCCAATAAAAAATATTTCCCGATTACTGCACTCTTAAATTTGTGCAGCGTGATCTTGAAAATGCTATTTTAAAGTCCGTACGGACTGTAAAGAACTGCGTGATAATTTAAGATTTGAGCAAAATTCGAAATTCCATTCAATAGAATGGTTCGTCCTTCTCAATTTGTGACGGCAGCTTTTTGGCTTCACAGTTTCATGAAAAAGATGGTGTAAAACTGTAAAACGTCATAGCAACTTAAAAAGAGGAATTTTTTCATGTTTACTGGTAAAATTTGATGCTGGCAGAAACAAGAAAACTCTGATTTTAGTTCGTGGAAGCAGAGAAGCCACCAACATTTTTCAATCGGTTCAAATACTTTTGATAGGGGAGTGCATTTTTTAAATGCTGGATCTTTTTACCATAAAAATTTTAATTTTGCTTAAATGCGAAGCTTAATATGGTTCTATTGATTTTATAACATTCTTTATGCAGACGCCTTTTCCCAAAATTATTATTTTGTAAAAAGGTCAATATAGTAAATTTGTTTAATTCACTTGTAGATCCTTCAAGATTCTGAAAAACGCAGAAAAACTTCTTCAAAAAATCTTCGTGAATTGATACATAGCTCACTTGATGTTTCATCAATAAATTTTGAGAGAAAAATCATGGTTATATTTCTATCTAATGATGACCACAACCATCCAAGTGGAAAGGTATTAGATTTTTAGTCCATTAAATTTCTTAACAGTAAGTTCACTCTAAAACAGAAAAAGCAAACCACTTTACAGCAGCAATTTTTAACTATGGTTAATAACATGCAAAATCTCAGAGACAGAATTTTTTAGAGACAGTTGCTTGTAAACAAGGAGTTAATTACGTAATTTTGAAATGAACTACAGCTGGCTAAACATAATAAATTAAACCAATAAAAAATAATACGAAACACTTTCGAGTTTTATTTAACAGATAAATAAACAACGTTTTTAGTGATCATACACATTTCAATTTCCCATCATGGTTTGATTTGCCCATGTCAACTGTGTGTTAAAACCTGTTCTGCTCCCTTATTCGTTTTTACTGTATTTTAAATTACCGTTTTGTTTTTAGGGAAATGCTTTTCATCAAAGAATAGACGTTCGCATCATTGAAGAAATCCAGAGGTTGGTAGAAGATGGTGTTCGGAACGTCCAAGAAATGCAGAGGCATATAAAAAGTTTTGTGGAAAACAGATTGTTCGAAAACAAACCTGTTCCCAGCAATTTAAATCGTCAGTTTTTTCCACGAAAAG
Source organism: Phacellophora camtschatica (assembly GCA_036873815.1). Classification (NCBI taxonomy): domain Eukaryota; kingdom Metazoa; phylum Cnidaria; class Scyphozoa; order Semaeostomeae; family Ulmaridae; genus Phacellophora; species Phacellophora camtschatica. The sequence continues at coordinate 18,275 of JAYJMH010007131.1, forward strand.
TTGACATTCGAAACTATATGTATAATGCTTCCGTAAAAATGCGTTTCTCAAAACTCGACCAAGAAAATGTGGAAGAACTAGTGAAGCATTGGCAAGAAGAAAACCCTGCAACCAGCTTTTATTTACAACTGTATGAGTTACAGTTCGATTCCAACGGCAAAAAAGAAGCATTTTTCCAATGCCAAGACCTTGACGATGACGATAAGCATGAAGATGACCTGGAAGTTGCTGATGATGCAGAATTAGATGATATTAAGCCTGTAGCAACAAATGCTGTTAAAAAGTTTACGTTTGTTTGTCAAACAGAATGGCAGAAAAGGTTGCTAAAAAGATATGGAAATGCTCTATGCTTGCTTGATGCAACTTATCGAACGACGAAATACTCTTTGCCGCTGTTTTTCTTGGCTGTCAAAACTAATGTAAACTATGTGGTTGTTGGTTCTTTTATCACACAAGATGAAAAGACAGACTCAATTAAAGATGCGCTAAACATACTGAAGTCTTGGAATCCTGCTTGGAAACCGACGTGTTTCATGACAGATTATTGCAACGAAGAGATCAATGCACTGGAAAGCATATTTACAGGTAGTTACTAAAATTATTATCAATTTCTCCTCCGTTATAACGCCAACCTCGCCTATCGCCATAATTATCGCTGTCATAATTATGTGAATGTCAAAAGACTATCAATGAAGGCTTATACAAAATCGTTTGTCAAATGTCGTCATTGTTAAAGTCAGGAATACAAATTTACAAACATGAATTTCTTGGTTTTAAAGAGCATTTGAACTACTGTTTTACAAGAACCATTGATGGCGTGTTTACATGCTTTTACTGTATTATGTTCTGTATTATATTTCACTGTATTATATCACAAGCCTAGCATATATATATTATATTGGACACAAAATGGATAAGGTAGATATTTCAATGTCCCCCTACACTTTGTTTTTGTTACCTTGGGTGTTAACGTGTTTTTTCATTAAGGAAATTTCATTGCAGATTGCAGAGTTTTAGTATGCGATTTCCACAGAGAGCAGGCGTGGTTAAGGTGGTGCAATGCTACAGTTAATGGTGTAACTTTGATCAAGGAAGACGTATTGAAACATCTTCGCAAAATGGCCACTGCATCTAACGAAAAAAGCTTTAAGGAGTGCTTAAAAGTGTTTCAGTTGTCCGCTTTATGGAACAAAAACTCTACCGAAAAACTGAGAACGTGGTTTTCTCGTTACTGGCTGCCAATAAAAGAGGTTTGTCATCATTGTTGACTTAAAATTCATCTAGCGATTATTTAAATATTTTAGAGATGTGAAACTCTTAAAACTATTAAATAATAAAACACTGAAAGGAATCAACATTAAATAGAGGTTTCCTTACGTTAGCCAAAATGGGCTAGGTAGTGTTAAAATACCATAACTTATTATTTGAAGCTAAAAACTAATTTACCGTTGATCTGGTCTAATAGTAAATCGTTGTCCGAAATTTGCGTTTATAATTTATCATTAAATATTTCTTTATAGCGATGGGCCTGGTGCTTTCGAAAAGAACTTTTTCTTGTTGGAGTGAACACTAATAATGGCGTCGAACGTCAAAATGAAGCGTTCAAATATGATTATCTCAAAAGGAACAGAAATAATACCCTGAGTGGAATGTTATCTGTACTTATAAAAGAATTCTTGCCTCAAAGCTAACAAAGGTACATACTAATTTGATTGATATTTGCTTATCTTCATAAAAGTTAAATGCTGGACGAGAGAAATGTTTTTTTAGTGATTCACTACTAGGTAACTTAACGATAAAGACCCTAGTTAGCATTATTGGTGATTTGTGAACCGCGATAGTCATCTTCAAATCCCCAAGCAGAAACTTAGCCGAAAGGCCAGGAGAAATCATGTTAGGAGGTGAATTGCCGAGATCTTACTAAGGCAAAAGTCATTCCATTTTTTACTTTTATCAAGAGAAAGGTGAAAGCTTGCACAAATTTGTTTTGAAATTAAAGATTTGTCTTTTCATTCTGCTCGTTCGCATTGAAAAGAGTAAGAAATGGAATGACTATTTCATAGGATGTTCAGTCAAATTAATTTTTTTTAAATGAAAGCAAATTTTGGAGAATAATGCTAAATATGGTATTTATTGGTAAGATAACTATCAACGATACAATTTGGAAGCCTTTTAACATTTCTTTTAGTGGCTATAATACAACAAATCCTTGGCGTATTTTTGGTCACCCTGTCTACTGTTGGGGCATGTAGAGAATTATTTTAAAATATATATTACCTTTTTTAAAGTCAGAGAAGGTGAGCTGCGACAAAATCAACACACTATATTAATACTGTTGTGGTTGGGCCAATCGTTTTTAACACAGGCACTGTTTTTTGTATTTTATTGAGATCTTATGTACTAAAAAGTCATTTTCCCGTCTTTTTTAGTTACGTTGAGTTGAACACAAAGTTCAGTTCACTATACAGACGTTACAGCAGAAAAGTTCCCAGTTATCTGCACGACCGTCCAAGAGATTTTGTCATACACTGCATGGATAGGATGGATAAAGCATCTGAGCTGCATGAAAAAGTAGTCTTAAAAGCAGACATTAAAGCTAAGAATTTTCAGCTGAAGTCTTCTTTGGGTGGCAATGTATATAATTTACAGTTTAATGGCGTAGATGGCTGGCCACGCTGCACGTGTCAAGACTTTTCTTTGACATGTGTCCCTTGCAAGCACTTTTTTTTCATCTTTCAGAAATACCCAGAAGCATCGTGGAATGAATTGCCGCAATCATACCGAAATAATGTATTTTTTGTATTGGATGAAAGTGCAATGCTGATTTCAAAAAAGGAAGAAGAACCTGCGAATGAAGAAGTCCTAGAGCGAGATGATGTTGATGATTCAGGTATAATACCTTTAAATGTCGACGAGGGAGACAAAGCTGGCGAGAAAGGCATGAAATGGATTGCAAAAGAAACTTCTCATGACTGTTCTTCTATTGCTGAGACATGCAGACGACTTGCCAAAACCTTAATTTCTGCAACATATGACATCACAAATTATGAGCACATGTTATTCTTAAATTTCAAAGATTATTTGCAAAAGGCCTGTGATAAGGTGGATACAATTCTACCGCGTTCCAATGAAGGATTGCCATTACGAAAATCGAGCAACAAAAAGGAGGCATGGAATCGAAAAAAAGTGAAAGTTAACGTTGGGAGAAGAAAGGTGTTTTCACTGCCGTTTAAAAAAAAGAAAACATCTTATCTTAAGAGATGTGGCATCTCTGCAACCAGAAACCGTTTACGTGCCAAAGAATTCCTAAAAACATTTGCTCCTGAAAAGAAAAAGAACAAACAAAAAGGTGAGACAGTTGAAATCGAACTTGCACCAGAATTTGATTTGAAAGATGAAAGCATTTCAAAGAAGGAACAAGAAGAAGACTCGAAAGACGTCATGATTACTGGAGTTGGTATTGGTAAATATTCCAAAAGAAAGAAAAGGGCTGTAAATGTTGAAGATACTTTGTTACTGACTAGCTATAACAGGATGCTAACTGACAATATTATTGGCATAGCTCAAAATATTTTACATACACAATTTCCGGACATGGGAGGCCTCGAAGACACAACTCTCGGCCCATATTTGCAATTTTCGATCCAAAGAGGAACGTTTGTCCAAATCATTCACACTGGATCTCTCCATTGGATATGCGCATCAAATATAGGTTGCAAAAAAGGCTATTTTACAATATATGATAGTCTTTATTGTGGAAATATTTCTACCAATGTTGTCAAACAGATATGCTCAATTGTTCATCATGTGGGAAGGGAATTGTGCGTTAGAGTGGCTGAAGTTCAACAGCAGACTAATGGTACTAACTGTGGTTTACTTGCCATAGCAAATGCTACTTCTTTGCTGCATGGAATTGATCCTGAAACAATAACATTTGATGAATATCAGACAAGAGAGCATCTTCTCAAATGTATTGAAGAAAAAAGGTTACTCCCATTCCCAACAGCAAACAGCACAGCTAGAAGGTGTACCAGTGAAGTTTTTTCATACGAGTTACAGTGTGCCATCTGCCGTTTGCCAGACTTTCCTGAAGAGGAAAGGAACCCAATGAAGGTTTTAGCCCTGTGCTATGCTTGCCGTAGACTCTACCATCGTGGTTGTGCTCAAATCCCCATTCATTTTTTCAATGGAGGTATGTTTTACGAATGTGCAGAATGCAAACGATAGACTAAATTCGATAAAGGTAACTTAGTAGCGTCATTTTATTGTAGTTTCAAATGTTCTGTTGTTAGTTACACATATCATTTGAAATGCCGTGTTACCTATAATTAGCGTCGGGAGCGTGGGAAATTTTTTCTGTCCTTCAAAATTTTCACAGATATACCACGGACCAAAAAGTTGCAGTGCTTGAAAATCGTTAAAAGTCAAGGTTGCTACTGATCTAGATTCTTTGGGTTGGGTTGGGTCCAAAAAGAAATTTTCTTTGAACAGAATGAATGATTCGTCAAGTGATGAGCCGACTTTTGAAATGTCTATTTCCACATTTTTCATTTCATTTTCAATTTTGTAGACATAGTAGCCCCCCCAGTTAAAAACTGATTTACAGGGGGCCATGCAATAAATATTCAATTTTACAAATTAATAGGATTACAATAAATACAACAAAATAAATATTAAAACAATATGTAAAAGCACATAAATCAAGGCTTGAAAGATTTAATCAACCCTTCCCGGAATTTTTTAAAAGTAGGTGCTCTTTTTATTTCGGTATTTAGTCCATTCCAGATATTAGCCCCTCTGAAAGAAAAACTCCTTTGACTAGCTGATTAGCAAAAGAATATACTGCATTATGTGACATTATTTTTATTTGTTCTGTGATGTCAACGCTGTCATGTCGAATAATGGATTGAAAAACCAGCTTCATTTAATTCTCAAACGCCATTTGAAAGAATTGGCCTTCAAGAATTGGCCTACATGGTTTTGATGCAAGGTATGAGTTGTTATGAGAAATCAATAAATCAGCTTAAAGCAAGTTGCCATCACTTCGTATTGTTAAAAATTAAAAAAAAAGGTTGCAAAAATATCGCTTTCTGTATTAAATGCTTTAAAATATATTATTTTAATTACAAAGGTTTTGAAAATTATGTCTCAAAATTAGGGCTTCAAGTCGAAATTACGTGATCATTCGTCAAAGTTACCAAAATAATGGCAGTTTCTAAAATTAACTTGGTCCTGTCATTAGCAGAAAACTGTTTTGAAATTCGTAACAAATCAAATTATTGTAATGTTTCCAACGTCGGAACTTTTTTAACGTCACCCGGTAATAAATTCAACACATACCTGGTCTCACTGCTGTGATAATACTTTTTATTTCACAACTTACTGATATTTGTACTTGTGAACTAACATCTATTTCAAACTTCTCCTTCTAGATGAATCAATGAAATGCTTTCAGCAGCAGGACGAAGGGAGTTGGCTACTTCCAACAATTTGCCAAAAAAATTTAAAACCATATGGTCGTGCGGATATTGCTCCGTCCACGGCCACTATTTTCACGCGCCTCACGCCACAAGGCTGTGAATGGTTTAAGCGACCAGAGGTGGCTGCATCGGAACTTTATTCAAGCATTGTGGACAATGTCCATGTTCTACAGAACATGGACAGTTCACTCATTGATAAAGATAACGTCCAGCAGCTGTCAGAAGAACTGCAACCACTCCTTGGGAAATTAGCTAAATTTCACAAGGAGTACACTGGACATGTGTCCAACATTGATGGAAAGCAGTTCCTGTTGGAGCTGCTCAATACGCAAGAAGACCTCCTGAACAAACTGAAAAGTGCCATACAAGCTGGGAACGCCCTATTTACTATGGGGCTCCAGCTTGTGGTGGCACATACCTTGATAACAAACCCGGAGCAATATGCTGCCAAGATCTCATTTGCCCCCAAGCCAGACCCATTATTCAAGTCAAGCCAAAACAATAAAAGTGAAAGCACAACAATAAAGAGATTTTATTTTAATCTTCATCATTCTTCCTTTATATATTGATCATTGTTACGAAAATAAATGTCCTTTTCTCTCAAATGTATTCTGGTCATTTTCATATCTATATAAAAAATACACCAACTAAACATTTATATCACTTTCCCAACAACTTATGGACAGCTTCCAAAAAAAGGTGGGAGGGGAAATTAAGGGTTGGCGGGTGGGTGGCACTTGTGAGCAACCCACAATGATGCAACAGACCATTTGCAGACACTTAGAGATAGATTAATGCCACAAAGACCTCGAGCTACGCCACCCTCTGCACAACATATTGCAATGGACGAAGTTGCACAAGATAGCCCCCAAAATTATCCACAGCGTACTCAATTGCCACCTAGAAGACATACAGTTGCCAGAAACCTAGGTCCCACATTCAATGACAGTAATTACCACCTCCACCCTGAATCCACGTCCACGTCCATTCCTGCATACAGACAAATGAGGTACCCTGACCAAGATGCATCCCCTCCTTCCAATTCTCCTACTGCCCACCGCCTTAACAACTATGAAGAGACATTCACCTTTTCATCGCCACCTAAAACTCCACGCAAGAGGACGAAACCATTGGCATCCGACTCGTCCAGCGATGATTCTTTCATGGCTGGTGTACATGGCTTTATCGAAACGGCATTTGACGTTACTCAACATGAGTCAAATGCCACAACTCCAGGTGAGCCACCAAAGAAAAAGACAAAAAAATAAAAAAAAACGAAAAAACACAAAAATGTATAAACACTTTCTATGAAACATGTACAGTAACATTTTATGTCTAGTACATTAATTTATACTCTACAATTTTACATATGTCTTACTTGTCTATGTCTCTACTTCTTGCACAGTTTTTATCTGGGTGGGAGGGAGGGTGGTAAGTATGGACAACAGTCCCTTTATCATCCCTGTGGTAACTTTTCTGACACCTCTAGCTTAAAACTCGTAAAGACTAAAGGATCGATAGGCCATGCTTTCACA
>JAYJMH010007142.1:0-19339 GCA_036873815.1 Phacellophora camtschatica
TAACAGGCAATCTAGCCACCTTGATTTTCAAGACTTTCCGGGGAGCATGCCCCCGGCCCTTCCTAGGTGGGTGCGCTAATAGCGCAAATGTCGGTCTTTAGCGTATGCTCTTTTTTATAGTGTCTGAAAAACATTTGTCGGAAAATTTGGGTCTGACTCATAAGGATCGAACAAAATTTTATCATAGTGTTGTTTTGTTACAAAATTTCTCTAATAAATGAATAAACTCAAACAAATTATTTGCATTGCCATACTTGGATTTTTAACTTTGTAACTGCTCCAAAATGAAAATTTGGTATTGTTATTATTACTACCTCAGCAATGGTATGACAACGGCTCAGCTATTGGGGTTTTTTCAAAATACTGTATCGAGATATTCAAGGCATTTTTCGGCGATGAGAAGTTGTTAGTAATTCTGTAATCAGTAATTCTGGCCTAAAGGTTTAAATCAGTCATTCTGGCCTATCTGGAAATATAATTTTAAAGTAGAAAATAGGCCACGACAGCCAATCTAGCGGCCATTACTTTGAAAATTTTTTAGGGGAGCATGCCCTCGGACGTCCTGATGGATTGCGCCTTCGGCGCACTGTAACGTTTCGTAAACTCTTGCTTGATAGTGCCCAAAAAGGGTTTTTCCACCTCAGAAACAAGAATGACTCCACGGGCTCGTGATTCTTGCCAGTGAGGCATATTACAGTATTAACCCAGAAGGAAATGGTAACCAGAAAACTGTCAAAGACAAGGTGTCTAATGCCCCGTTTTATGATGATGTCATAAAACTTAAAAGTTTGAATATATATTAAATGAACTTTAGTGAGCTTTATTATGTATTTTTTACACCATTATATATGCTAATCTACTAATACTGGTTTAATACAGTTAGTCGGTCCAAAACGTTTGGGGCCTAAAAGTCGGTCCAAAATATTTTTACACCCCCCCAAGTTATATTTGAATGTGCGCCCCTGGTTGGCAAGGAACGTATCAACACAACCCGCCCGCCGGATGTGATAGGCCTCGTCAGGAGGCATACTTAAAAAAAACTTGCCAAATTCCAAGATTTTTATGAAAATCTCAATGAATTTTTGTACCAAGAACTAAACATTAAACTAGGACAGCCATTCTAGAGATCATAAATTAAAAATCTTTCTCATCAAACCATTTTCTATTGGATGAAAAATGAAAATATGCCATGAGAGGTAATATAGCTATCTTATATTAAAAATTTTATCGCAAGAAAATCCCTGTTTTGTCATTTCCAGCATGTGCAAGGAATTTACATTTGAACAAGAAATAGCTATGCCACTAGCAATCGGAAATTTCAAAATTCTGTAAGACATCTCCCCATGAATAGTTTATTAATGCAATGTAGAAACCAAAATCTGATAATTTTGTCGAAGAACGCAACATATTCTGTATTTAGAAGCCAAAAATGTTGCTAAACAACTCTATATCAGACGTTTGACCTACCTGGAAGTGAAGGTCTATCATTTGATGTAAAACATATTTCGGTCCGGGAGAGTATACCCGCCCGGATCCATCAAACCGTTCATTCCCTCCATTCATCTAGTATAGCAAACAAATAGTAAAAAATCAAGCCAAAAAAGGGAAATGAGCGGATTAAATTGCGTTAAATATAAAAAGGTTGCAAACATTCATCAGGAAAGTGGAAAGTTCTAAAAACTTTAAAAGCAGAAACAACAAAGAATTTTTAACTGCTGGTGGTAGGTACAATAGAATTCAAAAGCTCCTTGTTACTTCTGGTCAATCTTCCATTTTTTTTCACTTCCAATCTTTGCCAACTTCTATTTTAAAACATATGATAGAGAATTTTTAAATTTTAGAATTAACACCGACCAATAAAATGATAATACTACGTTAAGAAACAGCAGAAAGTTTTACAAATATTGAAGAAAGTTTTAGTAAACATTTAGAAATCAAATAAAACAAAAATGTTTACACAAAGTGTCAAAAATCATAAAGAAAATAAAAAAGCTGTAATTGCAAATCGTAGGCTAAGGGGCTGTAATTTCTCTGTAATGTGACCACACAATCAGTCAGTCCTTTGATGTATAACAGATTTACCTTTTGATGTATAACATATATTTTATGACGTCATATTTCATACAATGAATAATAAAAGTTTATAATTTTTTCAATAAACATAACTGATAGTGATAATATAACTGAGAGTCATAATAAAGAGTCGAAACATACAAATGATATAAAAATACAATTTCGATGCAGTTTCTTGCAGCAATCCTGTCAATATTAATTATTATCAGCAATATACCGTACGCACATTTTTTCTATAAGAAACCAGTTAACAAGAAACAACAGAAAAGTTAAGGAAACTTCAATGGGCTAGGCCAGAATTTTTACAAATTATATTTCTTTTTGTGAAGGAAGCCGTCAATTTTGACCTGAAAGGCTAATAATAGTTACATGCAAGTTCCACAAGAATTTATTGACTTTAAAACTTCAATAAATATATTTCTGCTATCATATATTTTACTGCTCAAGAAACTTTAGAAACGTTTAAAAAACCGTCAGTACTAAATTTGTGAAAAATTACAAAATTTTCAGTACTTCCCGCTTTCAAGGTTTCTTATTTACAAAATGAATTTACTTCATTATTATTTATTAAAAGATATTTTAATTAGCTCAGTGCACGCATTTTATATAAAACCTAAAATCGCCAAAACGTTAAGAAGCTGCAGTACACTAAAAACCCGAATATAAATCCCCGAATTAGACCCCACCCCCGAATACTCGAATTAGACCCCACCCCCGAATAGGCCCCCCATCCTCTCTCGAATAAGCCCCATCTAAAAATAGATTTTTGTAAATATGCATTACTATCTAACAAGCAGGATTCTAACCATAGCAATTGGCAAGCAATATTTCAATGAGTACCTCAAGGATTAGTCTTAGGACCCTATAGTTCAGAAAGAACCCAAAGGGAGGCTCCAGAAGCCCCCCTCCTATAAAATAGGGTTAAGAAACCTTTAGTACTGAAGTTGGCAAATATTTTGATGCTACTCTAGCTGGGATAAAGAATGCTTTATTCACCCGGATGGGAGGCATTATGGGTAATTTTGAAACGTGGTATATAACATTTGAGACATCTGATTATATAATCAGGTATTAGTTATTCACGTGACCAGTTGCTAAGTAACCAGTTATCTGACAGGTTGTTTACACTACTGTTTGTATCGGAAATAAAATTCTGCGTTATATTTCAATGGAATCAAAGGTTTTCGGTTCCTTGGTACACTTCTAAGAAACAAACGTATATCTTTTCGATTGAACCATATTTCCCCAATTTAATAAGCATTTATTCACGCAATGACGTAATAAAAATACATGACATTATGATTATTATAAAATATAAATATAAACAAAAAAAATAAATTCTATATCAAATGAAAGGTATTGAAGAGAGAAATATAATTATGCAAATTATATCTTATTGATTTGCAATAAACAAAACTGTGTTCGATTGTGTTTCCTTTTCTGACCTCTTCCCAAACATTGGAATTTATCGGTCACGCGACAAGCTAAATTGTGGTTAAATTATTAAAGTTTCAGTAAAACAGGAGATTTATCTTGATATACAGTTGGGGGCCATAATGCCTTCCCCTAAGGTGGAATATGATTAAGAAACTAAGTATTAGGCTCTGAGCAAAATTCCCCTTTTCCCCTTTTGCCATAAAAATGGCAACAAGTGTTTTCTTCCAATGACCGCAACACCGGTAATCAAGACTGTTGTAATTTTTATCTGTTAAAATAATATTATGGTTTATATTAAGAATTATAAAATTATAGGATTATAAGGCGAAGAATTAAGAACCAAAAAGAAGAACACTAAAATAAAAACAAAATTGAAATTCTTACTCAGCCGCGTGACCTCCATCGATCCTGGGTACAGAAAATTCAGAAAACAAATAATCACGTGATAAAGTAAGCCTGATTTTTCTCAATTATTCTCGTTGTTAATATGAAAGCTTCGTACAATGTTTAAATATTAATGTGAATTTTGGAATTTGAAAGAGATGTCAAAATTTGTGCTGGAGTCGAACCTTTTCCCTGGAAGACTTAATGAGCATTGTGAGTTTATTGTCGTTTTCAGCTTCAATTTTTCTCAAACAATAGCGCAGTTTCTAAGAAGCCAGTAAGGTGCCCAGAAGGTTATTTTGGCCTGAAGATTTTGGCACCCGAGGAGGAACTGGTAGTTCCCAGCAAGCCCGAGGAGACAACCTATTGTGAACATTAAACATCATTTGTCTTGGCCATGAATTTTTAAATAGTCAATAAAGAGATTTCACGCTGTTTGGGCGCCGGGCAGGCTGCGACAAGAATAGGCCTCGGTTGGACGTTGGCGGCAACCTACCAAGGTTATAAACGGAGTTCGACACGGACATGGCTAGTTGTAGTGGGATATCATAGATCCCCGTTACGAGATCGTACTGGGCTGACGTTGAAACGATAGCGCGTGGAATTCACTCGTTGGTCAGAAGTTTGTCAAAACATATTAGAAAATCTCCAGGTGCCGAGCAGATTTCCACTGTAAACGGGCTAGCTAGGTTTTTTAGCTGTTAGAATCAGGGATGTGGTGGGACTTCATGCAGACAAGGTTTAGTATTTTATAAAAACCGCATTGCCGCAGGAGACGAAAGGCGCTTTGATTTCTCTCTCTGGTCGGCACTGTTTTACCAAGCGGCAAATCGTAAAGTTTCTCTTGTTTTTCTTTAAGAATTCAGCGGCGTAATGTCAATAACATAGTTCGAAAGCCAATCAATGAGTTTCTCAGTTCTTTTTAAATATATGGTCGTGAATCAACCTCGTTTGGTATCACGCGCCCCCGTTGAAGCCTGACGGGGAAGACAAATATCTGTTTGTGTTCATGTTGGGAGAAAACACATGTTGATCTGCGGTTCATTTTTAATAAACAAAGGCTCATTCTTTTCCTTCCACCAATAAGTCAACCACCACCTTGATTGCAACAGTCAAACCCAATTAACACGACTTTATTTATTTTAAAAATAACAATAAAAAAAACAACCCATGAAATCGAATTGGCACCGACTCCGCAACAAAAAACAAGTTACACAATTTCAAGGTTTCAAATTTGTATTTCACCATTAATATCCTTTGTGTATAATATTTATTTTTTCAATGATAGGTAACGAGTACGTTCATTTATAAGAGAAATTCAGTCTGCAAAACGTCATACAATAATGACTTCATATTTCTGATTAATTAGCAAATTATGAAATAAAATGAATTGAATAATTGCAATCGCTGAAATATACGTTAACATTTACCCTGCAAAATTATGCCTATTAATTCGTCATTACTACACTTGTTTTGTTTTGAAATAATTAATCAAATTATATATTGCACACAAAATTTTGGTCATTTTTCCAAATCAAGGCCCAAGCCAAGCTTAAATTTTTCTGAATCAGTTTTTGATAACTTTGCAATGGGCCAATGGGTCACTGTACCAAATAATTATTGATACTAAATTTGTAATTAGATTTATGGTTAATTGAAAGAGCTTATATATGGGTATACTCCCCAAGTGATAAGCTTTTTTTAAATAAAGGAAAGAAACGGAAATCCCTTTTAATTTTTAAAATTTTGAAAAAAAACATGAGGCCAAGACCCTTAAAATTCTGATATTTTTAACAATGGACTAAGCCCCCTGATCTTCCCTAAGACTAAAACACTGTAAAACCGAACAATTTCATCAGAAAAATAATCTGCTTTTAAAAATCATTAAAATTAGTCATTAGTACAGCTAAGTCAATCTCTCAATTAAAATACCCCCGGGTTTACTCAACATCATTTGCGTAAGGAAACCGAAATAAAAGGGAATGGAAAGCAGAAGACCTTGAAAACAGTAGACAAAGAAAAGGCTTATTCACAGAATGCGAACGTTTTTAAAACCCTAATGCAATATCCAGACTTTTAGTTTATATTTTAGATCAAAATATATTTTCTCCTGGAGACAACATTGGGTCCGTGGTAAATTGTTGATAAGACCTGTGGTGGCTTAACAAGCGAAGAAACGCACGAACGTCAGACAGACTTTGGCTGGTGTCATCACCGACGAACGTTAGCATAAGTAAGGCAAGTTGAACAAAGAGGACTTAGAAAATGTCGGGAAGACGGAAGCGCACTTTTGATGATCAACATTGCAAAAAAGAAGGCTCATTTGAGCAAAAACGCAGAAAATTGCCATCGTATCAAGTGCAAAAATTATCAGATATCTGTGCAAAATATGTTGCAGGGAAGTTTCCGTATCAACAAGTGGAAGATGCTTTGCCGCATACTATCCCAGAACCAATTCAAGAAAAGATAGTCTTTTGGGCTTTTCCGAGAAACGAGAAAGAAATCGCATTGTATTCGTCAACAAACTATCATATGAATTCTTCAAACATAGGCAACAAGCAGCAGCCGCTACAGCAAGGGTTAAAGCTTCTAGAAAATGGAATGGTTGGCGATGTTCTGCAAATCGGTAAGGCATATTCAGTTAGTTGTGTATTATGTTGTTTATTGACATTCAAGCTTATTGTTTTATAAAAAACATTTTCTTACTATGTGTGCAGTACCATGTTTTTCAAAGTATCATACCATTTATTACAATCAAATCAGAAAATGGATAGGCCTTTCTTTTCAGAAATTCACAAATGATTATTTTTGTTTCTAACTAAAAATTAATTTTATCTAGCTGGTGCGTCTAGTAGTAGATGTAAATTTTGTTGTGTAGTTGACAGCTGCCATAGTATATATTACGTAACTCCCAAAAATCTCTTACATCGATTGACTAAACATCAATAAACATAATTCTATCTGAATCTATTCGAATGTGCTTATTCCATGCTATTATTGTATATTGGTGTTGATACCACAACAAGGGCAGGACAAATGAAAAAGACGGTTTTTTGTTTTACTTAGGTACTTTACCAGATTACTACATTTAGATGCATTTAGACTTTGCCAGAAAATTTCATCAAATATTTTGTTCTGTCCTGTTTCTTGAGCTTGAATTTCTATTCATAAATTAAAAAGACGGTGTGGCTTAATAACTGCTTAACTTAGCACAAGGTTTTATTTTCCAAGCTGCGAAACCCATACCATAAACCAAAACTGTCTGGTGGTGCAAAACTAAACTCATTATTTGCTATGTTCCTTACATTTTCGTAGTTTAGGAAAATTTCGATTACATAAATATTTTTGATAAAATTTGTGATTTTCGAAACTTCTCTTTTCTATCTATTCCACGATAACTTACTTGCATTACAACAAGATTGCTCGACACAGGCTGAAATCACAGAAAAGTGTGCCATCCAGCACACACATTTCGAAAAATCAAAAATGAGTAGCCGAATAAAATTTCACTTAAGTCCAATATCAAAACATAGAAACACCAACATATACACCCAGCAGAGTGACAATACACAACCCCTTTTTCATTACATTGTGCTATTATTGTTCTAATGTCTCGTGCGCAAAAAATTCCTTTTGAATTCCAGAAAAATTCCTGCGAATTCCAGAAAAATTCCCTAAATATTCTTTCGTTCGTATCTTCGAGTTCTTTGTCTATTAATTGCTTTTCTAAATATGGTTGGTTTTCCTGTGTTTTATTCCATGAAATAAAACGAATTTCTTTGCTACAATCATGCGATCATTGGAAGAAGAGCTTCCAGTGTCAGCGTAAACTAAAACATAACATTTGCACGGTTAAATTTTAGGCACTCAAACACTGCATTATTATGCTATTTGGTTATTTCATGATAGTACATTTATTGTGATCGTTTACTGCTATCCCCCGTTTATTTCGTGATGCGGTGTGCATGAAAGAAGTTTTTGCAGACCATATAATATCAAAGACCTTATTCAAGGCATAACTTTGTCTCCGTTTTAATTGCTATTTTTACACAAGTTTGACAGAAAACCAGCATGCTCAGGGTTACCAAACCGTTATGAATGCCATTGTCAATGTGCTTCCCTTTGCGTTATCTACCGAAAACCATGGAACCATGATAATTTACCGGTCTTTTGCTGAAGTATGACTGCCGTTGCAAGAAAATAATTTCAATCAATGTCATCAACGAAAATGAACATATTTTTCGCAGGATACTTATGAAATATCATGGAATATTAGTTGCAGTTGCAAGACAAACAGTTCCGTAAGGCGGATGCCATTTAAACCAGCTTCCCTCTCTGCAATCAAAATTGCAGGAATTTGCTTCGAAATATTTCCTGAGTAAAAATTTCTTTCTAAAAAACTTAAGTAAGGTTTTTAAACATGACTTCATGACAATGTCTGCAAGTACGACCTTTTACGACAGACATGTATGACCTTGCGATATATGTATGACCTGATGGATGTTCCGTATAAAGTTCCACCATTTGAGCTCGGGATAAAATCATTCGATATCAAAAACGTAACAATTTTAAAAAGTTTATCTGTACAGCTGTTGGTAGTAATATTGAATTCATAAGATATACCAGCACACGTTGCCCGGTTTCCCAAATTCTTCTGAAGGTACATGACATTTCTTTCGTGCGCTTTTTTATCACAAGAAATACTTACTGAAAGATGAGTTTGCGTTATTTTATTATTATTTTTCAAAATGAATGTTCACAACTACATGTCCTTTAATAGGCCCATTAACAAAACTGAAAGTCAGGCCAAGTTTCTTTATTTAGAATTGAATGTATTGTTATTGTTGTATATAGAAGTTTGTTTGTTGTTTTAATGAAAACTGTATGTTGGCGTATTCCTTTTCAATACGAAAAAGCGTGCATGTTTACATTTGTCGCATTTACCATTACATTCTAAACTATTTCACAATTGCCTGAATGTAAAAAGATTTTTCCAGAAAAACAACATTTTTTATAAAGCCAGTCCCTGTCATTCCTAAACTAACACACATGCTTTTTAAGTTAGCAGTAGTTTTGTATTTTGATATTTCACTTTTGATATTTCACTTTAGATAGTTGCAGATGTATTTTTTAAATGGAATATTTGGTCACTCTGTACATGTTAGGGTATTATAAGAAGTGTCATTCGATGATACATTATATTTTCGAAAAAGTCTCAACATTATTGAATATATTACAACATGCCACTGGATGATATATGATATTTTATAAAAAATGTTGACATAGAAAAGATGACAGAAGCGATGCCAATTTTAGGTGGGTGCAATTATGTCATCCTCAGTTTTGGAAGCCAAGTGTCTGAAGAAAGTAATCTGACCAAACACCGCAAGATGAATATTTTCTTCTCTCCTTTGAATTTAAATTAAATAAACAAAAATTAATGCCAGTATTGGTAATTATTTTGAACTAGTTATTAATAATTTCACCGAAATAGAATAACAAGCCTAAATCAATCAATCCAACATCCCCAGATTGGTATCATCAATGACGATCTCCGCGCTCCGCCCCCTTTTTCCCGTTCTTGGCACTGGACGGAGGCATGCGTGAGTTTCTATTCAAAATGACTTATCAGCTTCCCAGTCTTTGACTCCTGCTCAAATACTTATTGTCTTGTGTCATCCTCATAACAAGGTAAGGTTTTGATCTAACAAAAGGCAAATAAAAGTACGCTGGACATCAATGTTACCAGGCCCATCACGAATTTTCCGAAAGACATCTGACAAACAAACCAAATTGATCGGGCGTTTGAAGTCGTAATTTTTATTTCCCATGTAATCATATGTAACGTTAAGGATGAATACAGGAATATTACTCAATTATTAATCCAATAGGCCCTTTCAGGAGATCTTTTATGCCATCAGTAAACCCAGCTGACGGAATCTGCAAGACCTTACAGGGGGCTTCACTTATCTATCCATAAATTTTCATATTCTATTACTTGTTACCAGAATTTCTATATGGTCATAAATAAAAGATAAAAAATGCATCTTTCCTAATTGGGTAGGTATACATATGTATAGGCCTAGCTCTTTTTGAAACAAAACTTTGAGAAATTCTGGCCTTTGGTAAATTTCAATTGGTTTAAATTCTGCTTCCCTTCGCCAAGCAGATGGCATTTGGTAAATGCGTTTGAAATTGTGTGCATTTGAAGTGTCATGCACCCAAACAAACGTCATTGCATTGCATTATCCGGGTGCCTTTCTCCAATCTCTTTTGAGCAAGACAATGGTAATTATTCTTAAGAAAGTTTACATCAAAACCCATTGAAATGTGGAGACAGCAGTATCGACGCATGGTGAATAGGACATGCAGATATGGAAACAAAATATAGATATGACTCACAAAGATTGTTCGAATTTTGTTAGGCAAAAAATACATGAGAGTGCGAACATGACTTTGAATAGATTTCTGTGAAGGCTCCATGAACACCATTCAACCACTAATACCGATCTGTCGTTCTCAGAGGAGACTCATTTGGGGGCGAATCTCTTTCAGATCCCCACAGTGCATTACGCATTTGCTTGTGGATGTGACTAGGCCTCCTTGGATGGTTGGCGCCAACAGAAGATAAGTCTTCAGGTTGCTTAACCCGCTACAACGGAAAGAACAATACTTTTGTGACATGAGGAATTGAAAGAATGACCCTGACTAAATTGTATGCAAATCTTCATCGGAGGAAACCTTGCCACAATGCGGTGCTCTATTGGACTTTGGTTAGCACCCCGCCGAATCAATCCCGGGGTGCCAGACAGTTCATGGGGACACTGATTCGCTGTCAACGTGAAATCAAGAAGGCGGTTTTATCAATTCTTCCAACAACAAGCTTCTACCACGGATGTTTTACTTGTTGAACAACCACCAGTTTTATGATTGAAACTTTTTCGTCCTTTTAGAAATTGTAACATGTTCAGTTACTTTCCAACCATGGACGCAACTTTTCTAGAACTTTTTGGAGCTTTTTTAATTTTTACAAGAGAGGCCACAAATGGTGTTCCTTCTATTGATAATTCTAAACCTTGAAATCAGAATATTGAAATAGATAGACGGAAACACAAAAATCTTGAAATCAGTCGGTTTGTTATGGAGACTCTTCGAGAACTGTTTTGAGCAAATGTCTCTATGTTAAGAATCTTAATCATAGTTTCATCCCCCACAACGACCTTCTCCCGTAAATTATCACTTGCGGGTATGGAAACCTGGTAAAAGTTACTTTATAGGTTCTTACCAATGTGGTACTAATGCCATTTTCAGGGTGAGGTTCTTATCAAAACGGTCTATATTGCTACTTG
The DNA here is from genome assembly GCA_036873815.1 of Phacellophora camtschatica. Lineage (NCBI taxonomy): Eukaryota > Metazoa > Cnidaria > Scyphozoa > Semaeostomeae > Ulmaridae > Phacellophora > Phacellophora camtschatica. Next base: position 11,244 of record JAYJMH010007142.1, read on the forward strand.
ATGTCTAAACCCCCAACATTTGTGTTTGGAAAAAATTAAACTGCATATTGCCAAGAAATGACCAATTTCTCAACTTTTTTTTAGATTGCTATTGCACTTTTATATGACATTAATGAATTAATATCCAGCGCCGCCGGAAGCTGTTCCAGATTGGTGGGGGGGGGGGCTTATTGTGCTCAGAACAATATACTAGAAATGGGGTTTAATTCTTGAAATTATTGGAAGGGGGCTACCCCCCCCCCCCCCCCCCCACACACACACACACACACCCGATTCCGATGGTACTGCTATCAATAAAGTATACGTTGAAAACATGAATTTTTTGCGTTAAAAATTAAATTTACCATTTCATAAGAACATATAAATATATTAACCTGTTTTTGGTTCTTATCTTTGGGCACCTTTTTTTAATCAGTCTGCAGGTTCTCATTTTTCTAGGTTCATGTTTGTGGGGTTTCACTTTTGGGAATTAGCATAACTAGTTATGGTTTTTATAACGAATATACAATTCTTGATTTAGAATCTGCATTCATTTTGAATCTACATTTGTATTGTAAAAGGGGTTCAACAACCATAGAATCTTTGTATTGCTGTAACTGTGAGAAAAGGTGTATAGAAATGCAAAAATTTGTTCTCAGATTAAACTTTTGGATGAAGAACCTAATTCAAGAATCAAAAATACAATATCAAATATTTGATGAATTGCCATTATGGCATCTCTATCTAGAAAACTAGAATATTTTACAAATTAATTATGGATTTAAACTATTTTTAGTAAATAAATCTCTACGGACAAGGCCCAGACGTATTTCGTCTTTTCATTTGGTAATCATTAAATTGACTGTTTTCTTTCGCTAATAAAATAAATTCCTTTTAGGATTTCATCTGAGTGGGACTGTAAAAGAAGTTCATGGCATTTGCTTGCAGCGAAAAATATGTGCATACAACGTATCAATAAAGTTCGACAGATGCAAAATAACATCTGTCTCGTGTACATGCATTAACAAAACTATTCTGTGGTGCTGCCATGTAGTAGCCTTAGCAATATACAGAATCCGTAACGCCGACCAAGTGCGAGTTCGACTCCCAGTATCAGAAACGATATTTCAACTGAAGACACGACAGCTTCAAAGTGTACTCTTACATCTGATTACAAAGCATCACCATGATCTACTTCCTTCAGTTCAGAACCTTTTAGACGACTTGAAGAGGCCTGAGAGCGATATCAGTAATGCCATCGGAGTTCCGGACCCCACGGCAGGAGCTTGCTCGGACTCGGAATCTGTCTGGTATTTTGACGAAGATTTAATACGGGAAGAAGTAAAAACCGGACTGGAAGCAAATAACACTGGAAAGAATATTAGCTCGCTCTTCAACAAGGTTTGTTTGTCAACATTCAATTATCAATATATGTCTATTTGTCTTTGAACCCCTCTCCGAATTTGCAGACTTAGAGCCTGTAATATCAGAATATCAAGATAATGGTGATCTGCCACAAGTTTTAAGAAACAACCGCAATATCTTATAAAACAATATTTCATCATCAAGAACGAATCATGCCTAAAACTGTTCTCGTGGTTGTGATTCCGCAAAAAAATTATGAGTTTTAACTTTTTATATGACGTCGTTTTTTCGTTCAGTCACATTCTGTCAAGGTCACTGCTTGCAGAATTTTTTGCCTGGTAACAGTAGAAAATTTTGTAAAATTTAAATTTATGAATGAACACAGCAATGTAGCCTTTTCCCAAAAAAACTTAAGACTTTAAATGCAGCCAAAAAAAACAAAACCGCAATGCTTTGCTATGCATGTTCTTTTTGATATGACTGAATGTACGTATAAGTGTGAAATCTATTCTGTTCAATCACAAAAGACATTTTAATATTACAACGTGCAACATTACAAATAATATTCTTCAAATTAACAGGTTCGAGAAATGTTTTCAGCGAGAGACAGCAATGCAATACGGCTACTGTCCCTAATTACAGAAGCTTTCATGGAATCATTGCAATCCACTGGAGAATCGATAGCAGAAACGTCAAGAAAGCTATGGGACAGTTTGTCAGCGGTTTGGGTTGTTGCTATGCTCGATCCAGCTCTTACAGCTGCAAGAAAAGCAAGTCTGAAGGAAATGTTAACATCATGGAAAAAAGCTCTACAATCTTATTGTCAAATACAGGAAAGAGCGTTAGAAGATCGTGAAATAATCCGCGTTTTTGATTTGCCATTGGAAGCGTTTTACTGGACGGCAGATGGCGCAGAAGGTAAATTCATTTTTATTGTCTTTTTGAGCCTCAAAAGCTTAATTTGGTGTTCCTGTTCTTGTTTTATATCTCTCAAATTGTCGGCAAAAATTACGAGAATAAAAAGGCAAGGGATTGGCTTTCATGCTTTCTTCTTCGGCATACTAAAGAAACGCTGCATTCATAAATAAAAGCTTTGAGCAGAAATTGCATTTAATCGAATTAATGCATTTAGAAACATTGAAAATGCATTATTCAGACGTAACAGCCCATCCATTATTCCATTTCGCCACCACATGCAATTAATTTCTTCAACATAGAATAGTTTCTATTCGGCAATTAGTTTCGCAACGATTAAAGTAACGATTAAAGCGAATCTGGGGTTTTCTTACAAGCGCTGTTGCGATGATAAGAAAGCATTAATTCATCGCAATGTTTTCATGTTTGAGCTGAAATGAATCGAACCACAATACCTGTCAAACAAAGGAATCGCAGTACTCATAACACAGCAGGCTGTATTTACAGAAACGCTAGACGCAATTATATCAAAAGAAGCGAAAAGAAAACACTAAAACAACCGAATGTTCAATTTCCTCGCTTTCTGTTTTTATAGCATCAATGTTATGGTTGGGGCTTTGTAAATGTTTGATCTCCCGCTGTTGCCCTCCTTTTGGTGGGCCTTGTCTTCTGTCCTTTCGGCAAGGTTTTTTTTCATCTATTGACACACGCACACGAGTTGCATTGTGAACTTAGGAAAAATGTTGAATTTCGGCTTCCTTGTAATGATGGCCATTTATGACAATATAATTCATGAAAGGAAATCCTTGATTAAGATTTAGGAAAGCGAAACATGATAATTTTGCCTAACTAATGAAATCAATGCTTGTAATTTAGATTAAAATGTTTCTTGAATTTTCCTCATTACGTACATGATACATACAAATATAACTTTGAGTTATCTCTTCGATTACGTCCTTATAAATTTTCGGGCATAATTTAATTAGCTAAGTTAAAGGAACAAACATATCCTTGATTTGCTTTTAATTCTGTATCCATAACTCTTTCATTAAGACGTGACATTAATGTTAAATTGATATTAGTCATGCCCTTCCCAGTTTTTGTTTTGTTGTTTTGATTCGGAAAAAACAGATTTGAGAGAAAATAAAGACAATATCAGAGCAAATACATGAAAACACATTAAAAACATTTTGACTCAAATACATGTAGTTTTTATAAGAAACTAATAAATTGGCCCGGTACTGAAATGTTGTTAAAAATTATAAGATCTTGAGTACTGAAAGTTATTCTTTCTTGTGTTTATTCATTAATTCGAACTTGAAAAATTAATTCTTGTTTAAAAATGGGTAATCTATGACTGAACTGAACGAAACGAAAAATATTTCTTAACTAATATTTTTCCAGTACTGAATGTTTCTTATTTTTGGCAATTTGAGAGTTGAGTTTCTTATAAAGAGTTTTTGTTAAAACATAGGTGTATCATAAGTAGTAATACTACAATGAAACTCACATGTAGTCATTAATTCTGTACACACCTTCAGCTTCTTTGCCTTAACTAAAGTACTGCAGTTTTCAAACTCATTAACCCTATTTTACAGAGGGGGGGGCTTCTGGAGCCCCCTGCTGGTTTTTCTGAACAGTACTATTTTCAAAATTGCCAAGGGCTGAAACCTTTCGATTTTTCCTAAAATGTAATGGTTTACAAAATTTCTAAATTTTTTCAAAATTTCACTGTCACGTGACAAAACAATGCCATATTTGGAAGCCAGTCTTAAAAGAATTTAGTTTCACGGCTCTAAATGAGTGTATATTTAACAAACAAACTTGATATTGGCATGGTTTTTGGTATGGTTTTTGGTTTTGGTAATATGGTTTTTGATTCTCTATCTTCTGATGTACAACACATATTTTTTTGCTTACGTCAGCAAATAAAAATAAAGTGTATGACGTCATACCTTTAGATAGCGTCATATTTCATACAATGAATGATAAAAAAATTTTTCAAAACAAGTTTTTCACGGTGCAACATGGGTAGCCAAACGATGCAACATTGGGTTTGCAACAATTTTTGCAGCAAATGTGACATCGTTTAGCCAGGCCTTTAATCCCACTTTCATCATTTTGCTAAAGATTCACTTTCGTCATTTTACTCTTGAGATTTTTTTTCTTCAGATGACATGGTTCAAGCAGCTGCATTTGTTGATGCGTTTCGATGTCATGGTCTTCACGAACAATCTCTAGAAATTGCTTTGAAAATTGCAAGGAAAACTCAAATAGCTGAGATTGGAAAAGAGAATGTTCAGATGTCTGTTGGGTTTTTAGGACACAGTTTTGATCCAATTAGTATTATTTTTGACGCTCTTTACAACGAGACACTGGTTGGTGGCGAGAAAGCAACTCTCCTGCCGCTTGCTGTTGCGATATCATTCGCCGGCCTTGGAGAAACGAGATGTTTACCTGCCAGCAAGTACGAACAATTACGTGTATCCCATCGCGAAGAACAGTTAATTGCGCAACTCGAAGAAATAGACTTTACACAGAGCTTCATCACACCTATTATTTGCCAGTTTTGTTGCGCTCTCCGCAATCGTGCCATATCAAGTAATGGAATTTCTCATAGTCACAGCTTCACACGGTTTTTATTCAATAAACTTGTTTCTTTGGATAAAGAACTAGCCTATGACTTTAGCTTGCCTCTTTTGCCACTGACACCCTTGATATACAGCGAGCAAGGAACGATCTTTAACGAAAGTATTGCTGAAAACGATAACACGGGCGAACCCCTCTGCCATATCTTGTCTCATTTGGAATTTCAGCAAAGCGAACTTGCAGCAACTTTGCTGAGAGGATGCTGCGGCTCTTCCACTCACCAAAAAACAGTTGTTAACGCCATTGGACAACATGTTAAAAATTCGTCGCAAATTTTCAGACTTGCTAAGCTTGTTTGTTCGTCAATGGAAGGAAACCACGAGGTGACGGCAGTAACAAGGAAGTCAAAATTACTGGGAGCAGGAATTACGCTGGGAACAAGAGCGGTGCAATTAACTCTGAATAATGCATCATGGGACCGACAAGAAATGATTCGGTGGCTTATTTCATCAACGGTGATGGTGGGAAAAGAGGCTGTCCAGTCTTTGCTTCTCCGCTGGGTTGATCTTTTTACACCTGAAGAAGTGAGTAAAGAAGTGGCGGCCATGCTGACTTCGCAGCCTGTTTTGTTTGAGTTACGGATGACAAAAGATGAAGAAAAATGCTTCTTTTCAACACTCAGAAATATCGTAATTGAAAGTGCAATTCGCGATCCTTCATCATGTGCATTGTTTGCCTTGACCCTCTGCGAAGGCGATGAGGAATGCTTCGATCTATCGTGTCAAATTGTTAATGAATCAGCTAGCAGACTTGGAACAGGACAGTTATTTTCAATCGCCAGATACCTTGATAGCAAAGGACATACCAGAAAGGCCCTGAAGGCAGCAACTCTGGCCATCAAGCAATTAGATATAAGCCAAGATCAAGACACACACCCAGCAATTAGTGACGTATTTTGGGCATGTACACTCGCCAGCTCCTTAGGACGCGACGAATTAACACAAATTACACCAATTGTTTGCAACTGTATTCGCAACCCCGTTGTTCTCACAGAAATTGCAAGGCGTTCTGCCAGGACAACAAACTATGTCTCCAACAGTACGCCCATAAAAAAGAAAACAAAGTTCTCCTATAACAAGGAGCCGTTAAGTCGACTGTTAGCTACTGCGCAGCAGCTTTTCATACAAGAAGTTCAACACAAACTAGACAGTATATCCCCAAAACTCTACAAGGAATTTGTAACATATCTGGAGAAAGTTAGGACATGTTTTCAGCTCGTCGATGAAGGTAATGAACAATTTCAGTGGCTTTTAGACTTTATCGCTACGTCACAGAAAGGACGAAGAAAATTGCAGAAACTGATTAGGACAGCATTGATTAATTGTTGATAATCAAACTTAATTAATGTTCAGAAATCAAGTAAGAGATGGATTCACTGGGTAACTAGTTATCCTGTTGATTCAAATAATACTTTTGTATATGTTCTTCATTTTAAATTGGGGGTAGGCATTCTAGTGACAAAATAACTTCTCATTTCGGGGAATGGGGAATGTAGCTTCAAGGATTAGCTAAAAACTTAGCTTAGTAATTGAAAAAAGCTTAGTAATTGAAAAGAATAACACTGAAATATTGCAGGGCGCAAGAGGCTATCAAAACGAATTTCTAGATTTTAAAAGTCTCCGCCAGCTGTATCTCTCTTGAGGTAAACGTTTGCTGCTGTTCAAAATAATTATGTCAAATAGAGTGTTTATATTGTAGATAATGACTGCTGTTATTTTGAGAAATTCACATTGATTTGATTTTATAGGTTTATTGTATTTTGATGTATACATATCTGGCCATGATAGCTGTGTTTTAAAGGTTTCATAGACAGTGTTTGATATTATATTTATTTCAAAGATGTATTTATTCACTGATGAGAAAATTTTATGCTAGTTGTAGTTCTTGGTGTTTGTAAAAATCATTCATGATCAGTATTGAGAGTTTAACATTAATTTCATTTTCTTTTTAATTCTGTAATTTTACACTTTAAACGCTACATACTCCAACATTTTTCTAGCATTGACAAATGCGAACAAATTAATATCAGAGGTATCTGGAAGCAATTTGTTTTTTGAGAAAAACAGTTGAAATTTGCCAAAAAATAATAAACAAAGCACAGATTGAGAATATGGAAATTTGTAGTAAGGAATTTGAAGCCAATGTGTACTATGCTAAAAGGAAAGATTACGATATTAAATGCCACTGATTTTCAAAAGAGAAGATCCAGGGTACCTACCTCACTTTTCTGCATTTTGAAGCAAATAAGCTCATACGAAACAAATAAGAACTGACGTCATCATTCAACTAACTCCCAAGATATTACTTCAAATGGAATTCAATTATCGAAGATATTATTCTGTTGATGTGGCATTAATTAACATGAGCAGGACAAAAAGTTTGTGATCGTACCAAAGGTATTTCTTGCTCGATGTTAGATCAAAGTCAAAGGGACGACACAAATCACCTCAAGATATATGACAAATACCAGTAATTCAGTTCGTTCTATATTAAAAGTTCGTTCTATTTTGAAATTTGCCAATTCAAGAACGATTGATATTTGTCATATCTAGAGATGGTGTGTGTAAATAGCTTGACTATGATCTCACTGACCGCGTTTTTTCTGTGAAAAATATTCCTGGGTTAGAAATTTTGTGGTGAATATCTTTCGACAAGTCTTTTGCTCAAAATCCGCACGCAGCCTCGTCGCGAAACTTCAAATTGACAGAAAATTAAATATTCTATTTGAATTTCGTATCAGTTGTGTCGAGAAAAATTGGATGCTTTGGTAAGAAGAAAATATTCACTTGTATATATTTTGTTCGTTGCAACTTCCGCCATATTAGTTTTATTTATTGTTTGTAGCCTTCAAAGGAGTAAACCTCAGTGACACTGGTAAAGTGGTAGGGAGCAATCCCATTATCTAACACTTTGTGGCATTATTTCAAATATGCAACCCATTAACCTCGATTTCGAAACCTGTTTAGTGAGCTTGCGCGAGCATAAAAATCATTTTTTATCTATGCTGTTTCTGAACACACATCTTATACCTAAACATACAGGGTAGACCTACTAGTTGTGTTCTATTATATAATTTTAATACTGTTAATATCAGCATATTGGATTGGACAGCTAGTCTCCCTGAATTGAAGAAGTTGAATTTGAGTTCACAAAAGTTCCCGGGGGGGGGGGGGGGGGGGGGGGGGGGG
>JAYJMH010007153.1:0-25254 GCA_036873815.1 Phacellophora camtschatica
CATCATCATTGTATTTCGAAAGTGAATAAAATTCCACTCTGAGGATTAAATGATGTCATACCTTAGTTGGAAACAATTTGTTTGGACCAAGGAGAATTGGGTCAAGGGGGTCGTGAGTCGATTTAAAAATATGTTTTGCTTGGGGGATTGGCGCATAATAAATGACAACAATTTATCATTTATCGAGAAAGAGAAAGTATTAACAAATATAAGTATAACAATAGAATATTGTATGAAATTAGCAAAATTTTCAGCAATTTAATGGGCGTGGTCAATATTTTGAAATAAAAGAGCGTGGCTAATGAAGGAGACACGCCCCCATTTTTAGCGAGCATAAGTCAGATTTGGGGCTGGATCCGCCTCTGTGTTATGAATATGAACAAGACAAAATCTTGATATAATGTATTAATTCGTTTCTGCGATTTGACATTTGTAAAGCTGGCTGAATCTAATCTACTTTAAAAATTATAAATCAACAACTTTAATAAAAGTAGATTTTTTTACAATAGAGTTAAAGCTTGATTCAGGAATGATTGCAATGTTCTATGCGGAGTAGAGTGCTGGGTGGGAGCCTTCATCCAGGTTTAGTTTCGTAAGATAACCTGACAAGATGGAGGGAGGAGAAGAAGGGGAGTGTTTTGAAGGCAAAAGACCCGATGAATCCACAACAGTCGTAGATAAAGGAAGATCTTACAGTGAAAGGTATTACTCTTTTAATGTCTAGATGGATCTTTTGTGATATGATCATTTTAGTTGTACATCGAAAATGAGCATTTTTGAATTTGAATTGACGATAGGCCCACATAATTCACTGTTCAGGCCTTGAGTTTATGTCAAGCCCATGTCATCGATACCAGGAACTTTGCAATAAGTATTGATGGTCATATAAAAACCATAGTCAAAGGATGCGTGCCAGTCCGACCGTCGCATCAAATCAAAGACTTAATACTTTGACAAAAATTGTGGACTAAATACTTATAGGAAAAAATTAAGAAAAGGGAGGAGGTCGTATTTTGTTGTTCTTAATTTCTTTTTTATGCGCAAGAGAAGAACAATGACACATGCCAATTTTATAGATATTTCATAATAACCCATTTGTTTTCATAAGACCAATATTAATAATAAGATGGGGCCATCAACATTTTATTTTCATATTTATTATCCATGTCTGGCCTCTACCTTGAAAAACACCCCCACTCCTGCTTTTGGGGACATGTCTCCTCCAATCTTAATAAAAAGCAAGATCTTTAAATTTAATAAGATTTAGGTCTAAATTGAGAGAATGGTAATGGTTTATGACCTTAAATATGTCCAGCATTATGATGAACACAAATTAAATAGAGATTAAGTTTGAATGCATATGCCTATTTGATTTCATGTTGTGATAGAAACTGGTTGTTGTCATCTGTTCAGTCCCAGCAAGGAATAAGTTTGTGGTTCCAAGAATTTTCAACAAATTTTTAGAAAGCTACTATTAGTGCTTTTGTGACAGTTATTTTGTTTACTTTCATGGTCATCTTATTTTGATTCAAATTTTACGTACTTATAAATTTTTACTAAAAGAAACTAATCTAATTAAAATAAAATTTTTTATAGTTAAAATTAGATTAAATCATATTTAGTTAATTCTATTAAAATCATATTTTGATTTCCTCAAGGGTTTATATTCTGATTGGTGCTCCTTTATTTATTTTCTTCTGACATAATTCAATGAATCAAATCTTGCTCTTTTGCTTATTATTCTACATTGATAAATATTCATCCATAAATCTTTTTTGTGAATCTGTCTGGCTGATATGATATCAAGTCAATTGAAATTTTATGTTGTTCAGCTTGTACCAACTAAAGTACCAGAAAAGCTCTGTTGTTCAGCTGATACCAGAAAGGGTATTTTTGGTAAGAAGATATACATTTACAATAACTTTGCAATGGCATTATTAGCAGTTTGATTTGAAATGTTCAAATCAAGGCTCTGAACTGCTGACCTAAAAAACAAGAAAAGACAATTTTGTTTCAATTTCATTTCAATATTTGTAGGAGGTGACCCTTCAATCTAATGATTGGTTTTCAAGGGGCATGCAATTTAATACATACAGGGTGTCCCAAAAAAGGTAACAGCTTTTGATCAAGGCTGGCAGTGTGAGTTTTACTCAAATTTATTAAAAATAATTTTTTAAATAGTTCTTGGTAGTCAACTTAAAAATTGATACCTAGTTTGTTAATGTTTGTGCATCAAGAGCCAAGATATTAATTTTGAATGTTCAAATTTGCCTCCAACCCGAAACCAGAGGTCTAGATTTTGGTCGAAATCTGCTTTTTGGATCTCTTATATCACAGCCTTCTACAAGATGAATTTAATGGTGCTTGAAAACACACTTGGACGAAATCCAAAAACTGAAAATCAAATGCTTATTTATTGATGCAGCCACTATGAAGTGCTTTCTCTTTTTTCAGTATTTTTACAGAAAATCTACCAAAATGAATCAGCAATTTTAGTTTTCAAAAAATTTAGTTATGGTTAACTGATTTTCAAGATTCTTTTTGAAATCATTATTCAGAAGTGTTTTCAAAAACAAAGTATGTTGTCTGGAGTGGTTCAGAAAATTGTGCACAACAACACTTCAAGAGCATAGGCCAAAATCAAAACCTCTGGTTTTTGGATGGGAGGCAAATTTGAACTTAACATTAAAAAAATGTGGCAAATGACAAAAAAGGCTGTAGAAAACTCACATAATAATTATATTACTGGCCTGCTAGACTTGAAAAATCAAATAAGTATTCAATTGGTAAGAAATTCTGGTCATATGTAATAATAATATGTCCAGAATTGGTCATGATCATATGTATTTACTGATGAAGACTTAAGTAACATGCCAAAACCTACCAACAGCAATATACCGGATATGCCAAAATTTGTCATACATATAGAAGGTGTTGAGAAATTGTTAAAGGACATCAATGTAAAGAAGGCTAATGGCCCAGATGAAATATCCTCTTGGATTTTAAAGGAAGCAGCAACTGAAATAGCACCATTTTTACAGTTTATCTTCATGCAGTCTATCGAGAAGGGAGAAGTACTGAGAGACTATTATTCATATTAGATTTCTCCAAAGCATTTGACACTGTGCCTCACCAGCGGATATTGATGAAATTGCAAAATAATGGCATAAGAGATAAAACGACTGCATGGATTGCTTCATGGCTGAAAAGCAGGTGTCAGTCAGTAGTAATGGATGGTGAAAAGTATAAAGAAGCCCAAGTATGCTCAGGTGTTCCCCAGTGAACGGTGTTAGGCCCTTTATTATTCCTGTCATACATTAACGACATAGGAAATGATTTAACATTGAAAATATGTTTGCTTGCAGATGACAGCCTTCTTTTTGGTGTCGTGAAAAATGATGCAAATGCACAGAATCTGCAAGAAAATCTAAGCAGACTTTGTGAATGGGCGAACAAGTGGTATGTCCTTAGTATCCATAGGAAAAAGTTGCCCGTAGTTTATCACTACTTGACGAAAGGAAAGAATTTAAAACATGTTCAAAGGCATCAGTATCTAGAAGTGACTATAGCGAGTGATCTAAATTGGAAACATTATATTGAAAGTATAGTTGGTAAAGCCAATAGAACACCTGGTTTCATGAAGCAGAATATTGGAGACTGCCCACAAGAGTTGTAGTTTAATATTGTAAAAGTGTAATATTTGTTATTTAATTCATTTGTAATTCATTAGGTATTATGTTAGATATATAAAAATGCATGTAATTATTTCATTAAAATTGACCATACATACTTTATTATTACATAGTTGTCAAAGGAATTTTAGAAATAAAAGTATTATTATCATTCTTACTTCTTTTGTAGAGGAAAATGTTGTTGGGTTTGTTTTGCAACTGAAGAAGATGAACCACATGCCAGATGGATAAAACCATGTCTTTGCAGAGGATCAGCACGTTGGGTACATGTCACATGTTTGCAGAGATGGATTGATGAAAAGCAGGCAAATAACCCCACAGTCAAAGTATTTTGTCCACAATGTAACTCAGAATATAGAATAAAGTACCCATCATTTGGCCTAGTTTTGGTAATTATCGATTATGGAGACAAAGTTATAAACAAAGTGTCCCCGGTCATGGCTGGAGGTGTTGTTCTTGGTTCTCTTTACTGGTCTGCTGTCACATATGGTGCTGTCACTGTTATGCAAACAATGGGCCACAAAAATGCATTGGAAATGATGGAAAAGGAGGACCCTTTGTTTCTTCTAGCTTTCTTACCTGTAATTCCATTTGGACTCATACTTGGGCGCATGATAAAATGGGAAGATTACGTTCTGCAACTATGGAGAAAGCACTCCCAAAAACTCTGGCAATGGGCTGGATTAAAAATTGATTCCGACTGTCATGATGACATTGTCCGAGTTCCAATGGAACCTGGCAATGGCATGGATTTTACATATTCAACGCGAGTTCTTTGTGGTGCTTTGTTGTTGCCTACATTTGCATCTGCATGCGGAAATTACTTTTTCAAAAGTGTTAATAGTGCACTGAAGAGAACGTTATTGGTAAGCCAATTAGTTTTAAGAGATGCAACACAGCTCCAATTGAAAAATGAGAAATAGATATTTAAAAAAAATCAATTGAAAGAATTTAGCATTTTTATTCAACACCAGTAAAGTAATACTGTAATATTTGTATAGATTGTTAATGCAGGTCAATTCACTGTTTTCATTCTGAAAAGGCTTCTGGTGCAGGATGCTTTCCATGTTAAATCCAGGCTGGACATGATTTTAAGTAAGCCGAGGAACAATTGCGCCATTGTTTTAGATTGAAGTCCACACTGTGGACATATTTTTTTGGGACTACTACATAGAATGCACCCTGGCTTTCTGGTTTGTAGCTTGCCTTGGCCAGTCAATGTTTGGTATGAGTGTCTTCAGTTGATCAGTCATTTTGATGATCAGATGATTAAATTTCGACTTTTTCATATCTTTGTACTCACCAATAAAACGTAATGAGGCTGTACAATTATGAAGCAACAAAAATATTAAGTTATGTGCTCATTTTAACCTGCAGGGTGGTATGGTGTTTGTAGCAGTTAAAGGCATCATTCGAATGTACTTCAAACAACAGCAGTATATGAGGCTGAGCAGACGAGTCATTGAAGAGTATCCAGACACATTGTAGTTTGTTGGTTATGGTCCAGGAGGTTCGTTGACGATTAGCACATTGATTTTAATTCTTCTTCTTATGTTTGATTCTGGGGATTTTTTGCAATAGTTTTGTTTTTGTTTGCCTACAAAAAAAATGTTTTTGACAGTGTCATTCGAATGGAAATACTTTTTTAGGCTTTCTGTTTTATCTTTTGTTTTATGTTCACAATCAAACAGTAAAATTAAATCATCTATTCTTTTTTCATATAACGACACAAAGTGAGGCTCGAATTGTCAAAAAATAAGTACGAATTTTCCAATATTTTCAAATATTTCAATACCATATTATGCAATTATTTTCGGTGAGTGTTACTATACAAACACGAGGGATACTATACAAACACAAATGGTCCCTTCATTGTTGAAACACAGAAGACATAACTGTTCACTTTTTCAATTAAGATAAAATTACAGAAGAAACATTTGTGCAAAATTAAGAACAATTTAAGAATATTTCGAGCCTCAAATTCTAAGATATTTAATAACATTGAGCCTCAACAAAATTTATCTGGTTCTTGTAAAAAAGAGAGTGTATGTATATGCTTAGTGATTTGAATAATTCTTGATTTATTACTTGCAAGATCCACAGGTTGTGTCTCTGGAGAGACGGAACAAGAGCAGATTTTGTAACAATAGTGAAGTCAATTTCAAAGCGATTAACCATTTAAAAGAACTTGAATTCTCTCAAGCAGAAAACAAAAACATGGCTTTGTTTGTTTTGATTTTCAGTTTGAGAGAATTTGCTTTGTCCTCGATGGCTAATTGCTTTAAAATTGGCATGTCGATTTCACTATTGTTACAAGATCTCTGCTCTCGTTGTCGCTCTGTTGCTCAGGCTTTTTAATAAGTGTGTATACTGTATGTCAGTAATCGTTATTATGTATTTGTAATTACTTTTTTGACATGCTTCAACAACGTGGAGAAATAGGGTACTCTTTGTTATGTTAGTGCTGTGCATACTTTCATTCAAAATCGTGGGTATATATTCTTTACAAGGAGTTATTCCCCAGAAAGGAGTTATGTTTCATTTCTCTCCCCAAGAGAATATTTCAGTATTGTGAAGAATATTTACAAACAATATAATGCAATGCTTCATCTTTCTGAAGAAATATATGGTGCAGTGCTTAATTTGGAGTGTTTTGCCTTTGATAGTAGTCTTCGAATTTTGCACCAACTGTAAAATAGAAAGAATTCCGTAAAACAAATGATTCAGTTCCAAATATGACAACCTGATTTGTCACTGTAAAAATTATGTTTTACACGTTTAGCGCAGCCAAGCTATTCATAATAAACGAAGCCATAAAGTTTAACTTTCTAAGTGTATTTTAATTTGATTGACTGCACTCTGAGGTGCGAAATATATTTTTTAAATCGCAAATTGTATCGTTATGTTCAGAACGGCAGTCTCTTGCCATCATAAGAACATATAAAGTAGTACACAGTGTTTGATTAAATACCAAACGACTTTTATTAGCAAAATTCTGATCATATGATGTGAAATTTGACGTTTTCCTACATAGGCATATCATACAAAACTAGCATTCTAAAAAGTATTTATTTAATAGACTAAATTAAATTTTGCTACATGTTAAGCTGTATAATACTAAATAGCAATGTATTTAACCTCACATATCGGGCTACCATATGGGTGAATATGCAATGTTTAAATGGTATATTACTGCAGTTGCCACAACAGCATAGCCTGCACTGCCAGGGTGCATTCCATGTAAACTCCACGCTGAAGGCCACGCCAATAATAATTTTTTCACGCCAGAAAAACAATTGATTTGTTCATTTTAATTGAATTTCTATTGTTTTAACCAAATTTTTGCGCCAGCACTCCAAGGAAACTTCTTTTCCACGCCGAAGATCTTCGGACCTAAGTACATGGAATGCACCCTGGCTGAATTGTAATTAGTGTATCAAATCATATGAAAGAAAATGTATTGTATTTTAGTTTTATCTCACTGTTCTTTTATTGTTGCATTCATGACTCATTTAATGGATTCTAGTCTTGTGTGTGATTCATCTTTGGCGTTTTCTTTTCACTTGCTTTTCAAGCTTTCTTTTTGCTTGCATGCATGCTAAACATGGAATTGCATAGTTAAAATAAATGCAAGCATGCTAAATAGAATTGCATAGTTAAAGTAAAATTACTGTAAATATACAAATTACTACCACGTTAAATTTTCTTAATCACTTGTTTAAAAGACTGTATTATCTATCTTTTAAAATTCGTAAAGAATGTCCACTCCACACGTTAATATTGATCCGGTTTTTTTTTAATTTTCCAATTTTTTCTTTTGAATTTTAAATCTTAATACAGTTGACATCCGCTATCTTGCATACTTACGGAAAAATGAAATCTGTTTGAGATAGAGAATGTTCGAATTAACGGGCATTATTTCATAAGAGAACCTAGCGAGGGGAAATGAAAATTTGTTCAAAATAGTGCATGCTCGAGATAATTGGCAGTTGAAATAGCGGATGTGAACTGTATTGTCAATTTCTGTCAAAAACTGAAAGACTGTTTCAATCCCCCCGTCTTGATCATCCATGTCACAGAAATAGAAGAAATATATTTATGAAGGCATTTTTCTATTGAGAGACCTTCGATTTGCATATAATATATTGAAATTGATGTCTCTAAGTCATAATTAGCATGAATAAATGGTCATTGCTCAAAAAGTAATTGGCGCTAGTACGTTCATTCTTTTTTCCTCCACTGCAGAACAGGTCCGATATGGTCAGGAATTTATTAAAATTAGCACATGTCAATGTTGTGAATTATATGGGGTTCTACATTCGACTTTAACGTTTTTAACATGACGTTTTTAAGCAGTGGAAAAAACGAAGGAGACGATTAATTAAATATTTTAACTGTGCATAAACGCACGATATTTCATAATCTAATATTTTCCAAATGATTTTCAAAACTTCAAAATTGCTCCAAAGTCAAAAACAGTTGTTTTCTATCGGCTTCTTTATTAATTTTGGTAAAGATGCATTTTTCGTCAGCTTCAGCTCTCTCCTCCAATATTTTAAGAGCGATGGCGAATGATACCTTTGTTCTCTATCTGTAGCAACAGCACTCGGAGGCGCACATTAAGAAGTGTATTGAGGGGTGCTACGCCCCCCCCAATATTTACTAAGTCAGTCCATTTTTTAAAAACAAGTCTATTTTGAACAAATGTGAACTGCGACCTGAATTTGGCAAGCAGGGGTGCAGTGGCATGGTGGGCAATTGCTAGCCCTGTTGTTGGAATTTTTGAGATATTCAGCATGTGTGCAAACAATTTTCAGCAAAGTAGAGAGGAGATATGGCTTGGATTCAGGGGATTAAAAAAAGAGTGCAGCTCTTTCATTTTGAACTATCCAAACCCAAAGAAACAGAATATCATAGAAGTCTGACATCTGCAGATTTTCTTCCAGTTCTTCAGTTAATTTCACGATTCAATCTTCAATTCAAAGTGATTTCCCACATCTTTACCGGTGACTGTACAATTTCCTTGTACCTCTATCAATGGCGTCTACCAACAGGTTGCGAGCGTGCATTCTCAAGGTTTTTGTAACCACATTATGATTTGTAAAAATTGCCCTGGTACCCGGTACAAAAATTATACAAGCCGGTAAAAAATTATACAAGCCGGTAAAAATCATTAAACAATTTAATTAAAACGATGCAACATAAATGAAGGATCGTTTGGCCCGGGCTTTAACGTGTAAACCTTTTCGATAAATGCTCAAGTATTTTACTGCTGGTCAAAACAACCGCTGAAACATTTTCAGGACAACTGGTAAATTCGCTAAATTATGTTTCGTGACGAACTGTCGATTTTTTATAACCGATGACTGCCTTAATTATTATAAAATATTTCCGTTATTAACCGCACTATGAAATTTCTATACAACTTCAATTACTTTAGTGTCGTGTTTTTTCGTTTTAGAAACGGGGGATTTTCCAATCTTCAAAATGTTTCTTTGTGCTGCTATGTTTTTTATTTAATGAACCTGTGCTCTTCGCATGTTTTCTTGAAATGTAACCTTTGCGTAAAACTGAAGCTAGACTTCCTTCTTTCTTTTTGTCAAATAGAGGCTCATACTTGGAGGCATAATAAAGTAGGTACACACTTATTTGGCAATTTTGTGATTTCCTCCTTTTCCCTTTATACCACGGGCTTTAGGAAAAATAAAGTTTGCATTTTACTCACACTTCAATTTCTCTCATTCCACCTGTTCTATATTCCGTGTTTTTATTTTTGTCACAGGGTAACACGAGAGAGAGCAGTGACTGCACAACTCAAAACACGAATTGTAATTTTTCAGAGCAAGATAAAAATTACACAGTAAAATGACAGAATAAATTCATCTTTACATTTCCTGAAGCTCCCGTGTTTATACGCGGTTCAGCATCAAAGGGAACGTTCTGCATTATGGTAAATGTTTACGTATTTGTTTGGAGGAATTGTCAGTAGCGTGGTATGTTTGGTAGCGTGTGCCGAAACATTTTGAATAGCGCGGGGGTTTTTTTTAATGTACTTTGGGGATTATATTGATGCTCCCACGCTACTGAAGGGCCTCAAGATGGTTTACCATGCTGTTGAACAAGGTCTTCCCTACACTACTTATCAGTGGCCACAACCATGGCGGCCGGATTGATATCTTCAGTGGCCTTAAGCTAAGCACCGAAAGTCTGATAATGTTTGCAATTTCTTTAATACAACCACGCCCTTTAGATGGTAGGAAACGCCCCATTTATTCTAGACAATTTTATTGTTTGCCTCTTTTCGCTTATGACCTAAGCTTATGCTTAGTCTTGCCATCGTCAATAGAAAAAACATTGACTATGGTCTGGCTATTGGATAATCCTGCTTTGTTCACAATTCACATATTTTTCCTCGTGCAATTTCGGCATCCAGTTATTCTGGAAACAATGGAACAGTTATGCCATCATAAAAAAATAAAAGGGAAACACTTCAGCTCTTGTATCTCATTCTCCGTCATGGCTATCTCTGAAACTTCTTGTCTAAAGCAAATCATAATTTTAGATTTAAAACTTTGCTGATAATTCAAAGTTACTTCTTCGCCGAGGATTGTTCGTGCAAGAGGTGCCTTGGCGGTATAAAGGACATTTCGATAAATTCCGAAAATTGCTGGGTTGTAGTATTGTTGATCGATAACCACCGCACAACGTGAACTTGTTTTTTACTATACTGATTAAAGCTGATTTCCGTGGATTAATTTTGGGCTAAGCTGTTTTCCAAAAAGAAAATATGCTTTAACGAGGCGAAGCGAGGTTTATTAAAGTCTTTTGAACTAAAGACGCCATTGTGTACATGTAAACAACGACCGTATATTTTGCAACAGCGTATATTCTGAAACGAAATACAAGTGAATACGTATGCTAGTGAAAGAAGTCGTCGCTAGCAGCTTAAAAAAATATCCGTTTTACTATCAGTACTTCAGGGGGAGTTCAGGACTAGTCTTTTAGTTCTAGTCTTCCAGCTATCCCAACTTTTTTGGATAGATTGAAACAAGGCTTCCAGAGCTCTCTCATCGAAGTTCGCAGTTGTCATTGTTCCAAGTTCGAATTATGATTATGAGGCGAAATTCCGAGTCCAAAATCTTACGGAATTATTATGAGTGATAGTATAGAAGTATGGGATTACATAGCTACGACGATAGTAATAAGTGTAGTTCAGGACCAGTTCTGAATGCACAATTTTAGAAGGTTTTGGTGAACCTTGTATATTTCAAGGGAAACGCCCCCGTTACTTACCTCAATCTTGAGCAGGGGTGGATCCAGACCGGTTTCAGTGGTTTGAAAACCGGTCAGAAAAACCAAAGTGAAGGGCGTGGTCGCTAAAAAAATATACCGGGCCTCCTACTTTTCAATATACAACTGGTCGTCATATTCTGCTGGACCCGCCCCTGTTTAATCAACATTTACCTGGGAGACTCCAAAAGATAATTTGGCACATGGATTTGAAAAATAAAAATCTTTTTTAATTTTTAAAAATTTTGAAAATTTGAAAATTTTTGATGTCGTACAATTAACATAATCTCGCCAAAAATAGATTCATTTATCTGGAAACCTCGTTCCCAAGGCTATTGCATTGATACAAGAAGTACGTCTGTTACCTACCTAAACATTTTTGGTGACTTCATGTTAATTTCGTTAATTCGTGCGACATCAACGGAATTACATTTTTGTCATTCGAATTCCGCTTTGTTGTATTGAATCTTTTGAGACTTTTGAGACTTATTTTTTCCATAAGCCATATTTCTTCTTTGAATAATATCCCTGGAAACGAGGATACGTTTTGTTTTGAGTGGTTTTCAAATAAAACTAGGCCATAGCCCATCGTAACAAGCAACAAGGCGCCTTTTGCACTGTATTGATGGAGGCTGTGGAGGAGCGATTCTATGAACATGTAATAAAGACATGTTCTCAAACATTGTCGCACATTTGAGAAATAGTAAAGTAAAAACCCACCTATAAAAAACTGGTATTTGCAGTTGAGTTTCTTAGCTATTTTTATTTTCATTTAACGGTAGTAAGGTCTGATCATGGGCATTAGGAAACACACTCACATCACGGGTACATGGGCACAGGAAAGAATATCAACTCACGTTTCTAAATGCCCATGGTCTGATTATTTGGTTTGAAAAATGCTTATAATTAGAATTTAACAATGCATATCCAAAGTTGCACTTCAGGTATCAACAATTTATATTTGAAAATCCTTATTATTAGGAAAACATGTCAGTCTGCAGTTTTTTTTATAACTCTGTTTATTATCGGATTATTACCGTATTTCTTAACTCAGTGGAAAAAGTTAATACTGCAAAAAATAAATTTTTTCCTGTGGGAGGAAATCTTTTGCACAGATAGTTTTTTTACTATTTATTTTCTTCGCTGAATTAAGAAATAGACGTAGGGCAATCAGGATTTGCAGAACAGCGGAATTTGAAGGACATTTGTCTCAGAATACGGCATTTTAGTGATTTTTGACGGAACGACAGAATTTGCAATACCTGCACGAGCTGAAAATGATCGGAAAGGCGGATTTCCACTAAGAATTACATGGGGTGGCGGTTTTCTACTCGCCTGATGACCGCTTAATCACTGCATTGAAAAGTTTTCAAGATTTGAGATCTTTGCATACATCATCTAATTTCAAAAATAAAGCAATTACGGATAGAAATTCAGACTTGTGCGACGACAGTTAAGCCGGATTCCCATTAGCCAAAATTTTCCACGTGGAGCGACATTTTTGATTAATCTGATTGGCCGGCGGAAAGAAAGACATTGAAAACCATTCAACTGGAATAGCCCACTCATTGCTTTTATTTGCTTGGGGCTTTCATGTAGTAAATTTAGGCTTAGTTACACTTTGCGGGATTGGATTTTTGTGTCGTGGATCTTGGCATGACAGTTGCCCAGCACCATAATTTTTTGCTGGTTGTTCCAATTACAATGTGACGCTTCCCTAGCTCCTCAGCTAATTTCAGTTTTTGGACGAGAGTATGTTTCACAATTATATGAAACGTTCATGGAACGAGAGTATGTTTCATTATACGTCATCGCTACATGGGTGCTTCGTTCTTAAAATAATTTTTTTTTATTTGAATAATATTATATAAACTGAATTGTTCTTGAGAGGTATGACATATAGCTTTATTGATGTATCGCCACACTTAGAAAGCAGAACTTTCGTTCATCAACCGCTAAGTTCATCAACAAAAACAGTATGAGCTAAGTTTGAAGACAGGATTCCGGAGCGTTTTGTATTGGATTCGTGTGAAAATTGTGCAATTACACCACGACGCAACGGATCCAATGAGTGCGTTTTGATTTTCATGTCCCTTCCAGAGCGTTTTGATTTTCAAGAAGATTAGCGGAGCTGCATTATACCGAGTTGCAACGTCATAGTGCCACTGTGTAATTCTTACAATATAAAAATCAAGCCGCATCAAAGCAATCTGGCATAGTGTAAGTGGGTTATTCTTCACATAAATTGTGTTGTGGGTAGATTTGAAGATTCCTGGCAGAAATTTCTCAAACGCCTGCAGCACATGCATTTATGGTGTTATCTATTTATATGTTTTCTGCATTTATGGTAGATTTTTGCTCTTGATTACTCTACATATCGTGTCGCCATTATTTCCTGAATGTTAGCGAAATTAGTTTTAGCAATCGGTTCCTTCTTTGGTTTTGGCAATCATTTCTTATCATTGTGTAGAGAACCGAGGCCGGGTTAAGCCCGCTGGAGGCCATCATAATCGAGGGGCCCTTTAATTTGCCATACAATTTTAACTTAGAGGTGATTTTAGATTTTAGAGGGGGCGTTTATTGGAACAGGGGCATTTAAAAGAGAGTGGCGTTTATAACATTTTTGAAAAATTGCACGGGGCGTTTATTGGAAAGGGGCGTTTAAAAGATAAAGGCGTTAAATGGAGAAAATACGGTACGCCATGCAACTAACACAGACATGCCTCAACTTTGCGTTTGCACTGCGTTGCGTGCTCAGCACAGTTTTAACGCAAATAAATTCAATGCACGGCAGGACAGCAGGATCTAAAATTACGACAAGAAACTTTTAATAATCCAAAAATCCACTCAAAATGTTGCAGTTCAATTGGAAAACCTTGTGTCAAGGATGCTGTGTCAAGCTCAAATAAAAATAGGAAATCCGAAAAGCTGACATGTTTATTTGAATATCCGGAATACAACCGTTCTTTTTTCTTAAATCTCATTTCGCCGAAAAAGCCAAAATCCGACGTTAGGAAAACCCCGTGCCTCCTTGTGTAACTAACTTAAAAAAGTTATTCTGAGGCGAATTTAGATCAAGGCCTACATATTCCAAACACCCGCTAAGTAAATCTTTATGTTGTTTTGCTGTTCGGTTTTATTGGTTTGTACTTTGGTTACTGTTTTTATATTAGCTGCCATTGTACTTCTTTTGTAAGTAGAGCCTGTTATAACAATTAACATAACACAATCCAAGGCCAAGATATAGGTAAACAGGACGTTCTGCCCATGCTTGGATATGTACTGTAAGATACGTTCGTATATACAACACAGTGTTTGATTATTTGGACCAAAATACAAGTGCGGTGCTGTATTCCGCACAATCCAAGATTTGTAGTAGTCTTTAAGTCTTTTTCATGAGACATACAATTTCATTTTAAGCCATTGGATTGGTAATTTTATCAGATCAAGCTTATTTTCTTCGTACAATTACGCCATAGTATGATCTCCTTGATTAATCTTCATTTCTCCAATAAATTGTTTTAATAAGAAGAATCATCCCACCTTTCTTCGGCTTTCAGAGATGTGAGGTCCTACTTTACTATAAAATCCTTTGTATTTTTCATTTTTGAGTTTATATAGCAGACTGGCTAGACAAAATGTCATTCTGCGAAAAGTGGGATCTGACTCCGCGCGAAACTTTCCTTAAATTAGGTTGGTTTTATATTAGGTTCTTGCTAGAACTTTAGACACCAACCTTAAAGAAATTATTTATGCTTTATTATTATTATCATCATTATTTCCGTATAAACTGGAATGGCTTTAACAAGAGTTGTTGTTTCTACAGCAGTTTATTTTTATTCTTTGTGTTCCCCGTAGTCATGACAGGGGCCGTCGAGAGCCAGCTCGAGCCCCAGAGTGATTTCATGACAGGGTCTACAGGGTGGGGAATTTTTTTGAGGCCAATAACGATAACGATAACTTAAAGGATAACTAAATGAAAACATTGCTTAAACATTCCATGTTAAGATCTTGCAAAAAACTATGCATAAATCAAGGATAAATTTTATGTTAAAAAATAGAAATTTCTGCAAGAAAATTGTCAACATCAAAACAACCCTTTGCGTGCTTTCAATCATTTAATGACTTTTTAAAGGGCCCAATCAAGCAATTTTGAGGCTAATAAATTGTTGTAAAAAGTTAAAACGTCAGCTGTACACATGCGTTTTCTTCAGCCTTTTGTTTCACTGCATCTTCGGGATAATTTCTCATAAAAACGAAAGCTGAAATTTGTCCAATGTTTTAGCTCCTAGCCTAGAAGAATAATTTCCCTCATGTACATGGGATCTTAGATCGTTAATGCATATCTTATTTAGTTGCTTAATTATATTACATTTATTGTTGTAATAGGTGCCAGGATAATTTCTCATATAAACGAAAGCTGAAATTCGTCTAATGTTTAAGCTGATAGCCTGAAAAGTGGACTAATTTCTCTCATGCACATGGGATCTTAAATCGTTTATGCATATCTTATTTTGCTGCTTAATTATATTACATTTATTGGTGTAGGTCTTTTGGAACTGAAATTAAAATTGAAAATTGTTTATGTACTACATACCTTTACTGTGGGCTCAAAATTTTATTCACATTATAAATGTTGAACTTCATAGTTGTCCGCAGGGCAATATTTAAGGCCTGCATATATATCTAGGCACCAACAATACTTTGAACTCATTGGCAGCGAAGAAAAGTTTTAAATCTGGCAACTAATTTCCATTTTACAGCATTATTTTAAGTTATCTTAGGCCCTGCGCTACCCACACAAAACGCCAGAAATTCTCATCTCGAGTGTCGTTACAGTTAATTTTGCTACTGCTGGTCTACAAAAATAGTCTCCAGAGGGCGCACCTGTTCCTTTTGGTACCCAATTAAGGATACTTACACGTTTTTATAAGGAACATCTTTATGAGGAAGCTGATGCTAAGATTTCAGTGCCACTCCAATATTATTTCAAAAACTAGCTGTTTTCTTAAAAATATTGAGTTACACAAATATTCAGTATCTCTTGAAAGCCAATTTAAAGGCATCTTTGAGGGAATAGCATTACTTCGCTATTACTTCGCTTTGAGGGAATAGCAAAAATTTGCATTACTTCGCTAGACTTCTCATGTTGCCATCTATTGTTTTCAAGTTCATTGTTGTGGTACCGAACTGTGCACTGATTGGTATTTGCTTCTTCCCTTCTGATCGCCGCAAAACGTAGGGCAATTGAACTTCGAAACGTCGCTGAAGCGAACGGCTCCTGTGCAGAAATTACCCGAGGGTGCATGCGTAATTTCGAAATCAATTGCTTCGCGTGAACAAAGTCCCTTGGTGGAAAACCGCCTTTAGGCCCCATTGAGAGGTGGCGTGGTAGAAGATTGTATTTTACCCATTTTAACTTTTTGTTTTTGATTTAAGGCACAGTTGAACGCAGCTTTGCTTGGAGAGGAGGCGCCAACAACCAGAGTTCTGAGTTCCGAGTTCTGGTTACTTTCATGTTCTTCTTCGTTTGTTTATTTTTTGCGTGGTGGCGTGGTGGAAGATTGCAAAATCGAACGACGCTAGCATCGCTTTGCTAACAATGAATCAAATATCTCGAAACGAATGCATTCTTGCATGCGTACATATTGCCAGAACATTTGTACTCTGTAAAAGAACAAACTTGCGGGGATTTTTTTTAATTCCTACTTTTTACCATTTTCTCCTTTCATTTTTAAACATAAGGGTAATGTGTTATTCTAGTTATTTAAATACGTTATATTTAACCAAAACATATCTAATTTGATGACACATTTTCTTGTTTCAGCTGGGATATTTTTTTGAAAAATATTTATAAAAAACTAGAAAAATATCAACTATAATTACCAGTTTGGTTAAAAAGGCCGCTTTTGCGCTTCTGCATATTTTCTTGAAGAGTAAGGAGCCGTGCTCTTTTATTGCTTCCGCTTTGGGATCCTTGGTAGGGCTTAGCAAAGCAAAGTATTTTTGATACTGCAAATTATTTACAATGCCACACATGTTTTTGGCCGATTAGTTTCACATAAGTTATTTACTTGATTTACCCAAAATATTCAGACCTTTTATTTTTTGAGAAACTCTAGTCTAACCCAAGTTTCGTCAAATAATCTTGAAAAATGCTCAGTGAATGCAATTTTCACCGAAAAGACTTTTTGTCCAAATATTGATTATAAAGCAATCAGCGAGAAATGCTATAAATTTATCATACCTTTCACAGACTCGGAAATGGAAAATATTGACTTAATTAATATGTTTGTCCATCAGAATATGCATATGTAATAGTTTTTTTTCGATTTGGAGACAGCTTGCATATCATGAGTCATGGCATGCGAGGGAGCCCCCGTCTACACGAGGAGAGCGTCGTTGGCCTTCAGAAATCCCCCTGAATTTTACTAGATTGATGACTCTTTATATTTGCGTAACGAGTGTAAAAAGGCATTTACTTGCTTATTCAGTACATGAATAGAACTGGCATCGTGATCGGCAGCAAAAACAAACATATGATTTTTAACCACAGCGTTTTTGAAAATTGATGATTTAGATCGTGTAAAGAGGAAAAATATGTCTTTTATAAGATCTAACAAAGTTGGTGCTTCGGTGATTTTTCACGAAAGTAACGAAGATAAAGTAGAAGAAGTTTCTGTGAACTGGAAATCGACTCAAGGTAATTTTTTCTTTATTAATATCTATAACATTCCACGGGAAAAAATTCTGCTCATCTTTTCATTTGTTACCCACGATAGCAATTATAAACTACTTCCATTAGAATACCAATAAAAACACTGGATCTTCACTTCCTTTTCAATACCGTATTCCGTACTTTCCATTGAAAGTTGTGCCTCTATCTATGTATGTGTACAAATGTAATTTTGCGATTTTAAAATTGCCTTATCTGTATGATTCTGACTGAAAACAAACGCGTAGCCCGAAAATATATTTTTGGAGCCAGGATGAAGCTTACATTTGAATCGTTGTTTGTACCGTTATTTTTTCAACATAGACTAGTCATGTTTCAAGTGAACGTTTTGAAATTAAATTTCAATAAAATAATCGATGTACAGCTGTTTGAAAGAGGCTCTTCGTGTGAGATAATTTTATTTAAAAGAGTCTTCTTAGGAGGTCAATTCTGTTTTATTCTAACTGGAAGTATTATTCATTGTCCATTGTAAAGTTGGAACCCAATGGCGCAAGCTCATTGTTCGTTGGAGAAAAATAACGAAACAAACGCTTTTGGTTGATTGTGGTAAATATATTGAGAAATTATTAAGACATTAACATGCTCAGTTCTGGTTGATTTATTTTGGGGGTCTTTTTCTTGAGGGGTTCTCCAATGTCTCATTGTAAAATTTTGTGCTTCTTCAATGATTGGTTTTTCTTGCCAAAAGTCTGTTAAACTAATTTTTTTTTTATATGATATTTTTCGTTAACAGTAGGTTCGCTTGCAAAATAAAGAAAACAATAGTATATATTAAGTACTCTCGGGTCCCTAATAGTGTAGGCAGGTCAAAATGGGGGGGGGGGGGGTAGGAAAATCTGGAATTTTCAATAATATGGGGTCTGAATAAAGGTGAGGTATAAAGTAGAAAGCTGTACAGGTTTGAATAATACTACCTGTGAGATGGATGTTTTAATAAACTACGAAGGAAAAGAGGTCTTATATTAGGGACCCGAGAGTACAGCTAAAAGCTAATTTACACCAATTAAACAACTCGACCATATATCTACTTTAATGACGATCAATTGCAAAAATGGAACTTTAAATGAAGGCCTGGGGATTGCTGATTTGTAAAGAGGTTTTTTAAAGCTGGTGAATACAAGCAATGAAAAAACATCACAGTTTTGGACATTATCGTCCTGTGAAAAGAAAAGCAAACTGGTACACAAAGGTATTTTCATGTAGACGCTTCGCTTTGAAGATGTGACGCAGAGATAAAATGAGGAGATTATTTATTTACTTTTTGGTGTATACTGCGCGTCTTTGAACTCTATGAAAGGATAGTTATGTCAAGAAACTGTAATACTTTAAGAAAATAGATGAGAATCTCTGTAAACTCTTTCATGAAAAACATTTACATTGTGTCTTTTGATAACAGAGCATTGTCAAAATCCTTGGACAGCTTTTACAAACAGTAGAAAAATTGAGGGATTAAAGGTTGTTTTGAGACTTTTAGCATCTTACCCTCATCTTATGTTTTTCAGCTTGGTAAAGACTGTACCACATACCGTACAGTACAGTACCGTACAGTATAAACTGTCTTGAAAAGTATAAGGCAGTGAGTAGCCAAGTGCCTTAACACGGTTCCCATTATATCACCGAAGTTAAGCATGGCATGGAGTTGGGTCAACACCCGGATGGGCAACCTTCTGAGTGTTTGACTGGAATAGCCAACCTCACAGCCAACTTAGCTGTCCATCCTTTCGAGGTCGATGAATTAGACCCAAGGGACAGTACCATCTAACTCGGGTAGGGGGTGTGTCCGAGAAATCCCGAAAAATCTTTAGGTGCCCCAAAACTTAAATGGAACGAAAACGCAAAAAACACAAAACATGTAACAGTATGGTGCATGCTATGATGCAATTTTGCTGTCTATATAACATCTTTGTATTAAGACTTCTATGCTATTTCATAATATTTTACCAAAAATATAAAATTTAAAATTTGGAGTTCCAAAATTATGTTTTTCATGAAATATTTTTCAGATCAAAAATATATTATCGAATCGAAATCCTAGATAAAAAAAATATAGGACACGCCCCCTGCTAAGGTCAGGCAGTACTGCCCCCCCCTCCCCATGGACATTATA
Organism: Phacellophora camtschatica; assembly: GCA_036873815.1. Lineage (NCBI taxonomy): Eukaryota > Metazoa > Cnidaria > Scyphozoa > Semaeostomeae > Ulmaridae > Phacellophora > Phacellophora camtschatica. Next base: position 19,826 of record JAYJMH010007153.1, read on the forward strand.
ATTCGTGTAAAGGGTATAATAATATGCAATAATAATCATGAGATTATTATGTGTGGAAATTTGTCAGCAAATAAATCTAAAATCATTTGTAAATAAGCTAATAATGCCAAGATAATGAAAAACTAACGTATCAGGCATAACCATTCATCAGTAGTAATGGTATGGTAATGCTTTATGAAAGGTGAAAGTTTCTTCGTCATTTCTAATTATAGGAGCAACAAATCTTAATTCCATTCAAACTTTTGAGGCAGCATTACAGTTTTCTTTTTTTTGTTTTCCGTTGAATAATTTTCATCTTTGAAATTTGCCAAGTTTTCTTTTAATTGTTGGCGGGCCTTGGCGACTTTGTCCGGAATCATTTATCATGTTCCTGTTTGCAAGATCTGGTCTAGACCATTGGCAGGACAGTACTCCGCGTTGTTACGGTTTATAGTGGTTGTATTTGTCGTAGCTTTAGGGTGTTCTTTTCTGCTTACCTGCTGTTTGTTGCCTAACCTATTGAAAATCTAGAAATATGAGTATATGACTTCTCAATGAGCGGATTCATTATTTTTGTTGTTGCTATTTTTACGCTTTCGATTATTTCCTGATTTCTTTGTGGACTTTTCTCTTTGTTGTTTTGTGCCGTAGGCAGAAGCTGTTATTTCCTTTGATTTCTTTTCAACGATTTCCTAGCTTTTATTTTTTGTTAAAAGTCAGTTTTATGGAGAAATAGTTTCTTTCAAATTGTGGATACACGTTTAAAAAAATAGGAACAACTAGCTTTGGTTTCAGCTTGGATTTGTTCTTATTTCTGAGCTGATTTTTACAAACTTGAAAGGCCTACCCCACAACCTTCTAAAAAACATCTTGAGAGTGTATTTCAGGTCAAGTGGTCAACGTATGCATGCTTTATTTGTACTTAAATAATTTCTGAGATACCAAAAAATATTTACCCAAAATTCAGCCTGGCGTTTCTTATAAGGGTTGTTACTATAAAAACGTGTTACGTGTATCCAAAAAATGCAGTAGTTGCAAAATTACTGTCTTCTCCAGAACACGTGCTTCAAAGATTTGACAAATATTGTTGGAAGTGCAGTCAAATAAGGTGTCATTTGAGTAATACGAAAGTATGCTCATTACAATGAGCAATTGACTTTTGCGGTGAGTTGAAAAGAATTTTAACTTAACCCTTCTTGTTAATTCGTGTGCCATATATTTTCGGGGCCTTAACTTTTCGGACACCAAATTTTTGCTCACTTTTATTCTTACTCATTTTCGTAGTGCAGCCTTTTTGGTAAAACAAGTGAACAGCACGTTGTAACATTGTAAAATGTACTGCGTGAACAAATGCCCATAATGTTGTGACGTTGTAACACCACCTGTTTTAATGCCAATCTCACTTTCCGCCATCACATTTGCTGGCACAAATCTTGTTTTTCATGGAAAGCTACCAGGACACAACGCTCACCTCATTGTACCTCCAGAATCTGACTGGAACAAACAATAGCGTTATACCAGGGTTTGACTGTATTTTCAGACGACTTCAGTCAGTCGAATTTAAAGCGTTGCTACCAAAGGGAATCTTTTCTAAGCTAACAGTCATAAAACATAACAGAACGACCTTAATTATACATAATTAATCTCATGGTTAGTTAATTATTCATTAATTATAAATTTAACGATGAGAGGACGCCAATGTCTATCTTGAAAGCAAATAAAATGCATAGAAAGACAACGAGTGTATGGTTTAAAGGCTTTGTATACGGTAACGGTTGAAATGCTTTCTTAGCAGAACTTCTTTTGCAAATAAAGAGGTTTCCTATTGCCCATGACGAAACTGCTGATTGGAGAAACTCGTGTTTGTTTTGCTTCTCCGACTATTAACTGAGGATTAGACCTTGGCTTTGGCGTTCTTTGCAGTGCTTCTCAGAAGACTTTCATGTGACTTTTTCGGAACTTTGGACAAAAGGGGGTTTCGTTTTTGTCTGGAAATGCTCAAATGTTTCCTTGTTTAGAGGCGAAGGGGGTTATAGCCGAAAAGCCTATTATAGTCTTGGATTTAAAACTTTTACGCTGGAATTGCGGACTTTTGTCTGAAGTTGAACACATTTTAAAATTAGACTGTGAACAGAGTTTTTATTTAGCAACCATTACGACGTCCCATTATCCCTAATTTTAGTGTGCAGTGATAACCAACCAATTTGTGCAGTGATAAAGTGAAACTGTGCAGTGGTAAGCAGTAATAATGTGCATAGTGATGAAACAGAAACAGTACAAATGTGTTATGATAAATTCTCTTTAGAAAATCCTTTATTTGGTGGAAAAAGTTTTTGTCAAGGACCGGTTTTAAAGGGCGTGGTAGCATTTTAAGCCAATCTGAAAGGCGTGGTACGCAATATGTGCAGTGATGAAAATTTCTTATTTGGTATGGCACGTATACAATGCATTGTAATAGGCATTGTGATAAGTTTTTGTACACGAAACATCTGCAATAATGCAGCAATCTAATTTTGACCAGCTTTGACCACAGAATAGAGTGCTTTGACGTATTTGTAAATTCATTTCTATGGTGACTTGGCAAGACTAATGGCAGACGCATCCAATTCTTAAATTGCTTTATTAAGGCAGTCGCAATTTTAAATTTGATGACTTCGTTCAAATTTTCTCAAATGGTCTCCTTTCCATTCCCATTGAACTCAGATTTACTACTGAACTTGAAATGCAGAGGCTCTTCCTCAATATCTCTGTCCAGATTCTTTTTAAGAAAAGGAACAGTTTCTAGCAGAAATTATGTAGCTGCTAGGTTTTGAAATTATACTGTTCTGATTTAATCACTCTTTTAACAATTTTCTAGAATTTGGGATTTTCAAGACTGCTGAATTGTGGGATTTGCCCAAAACATGGTCTGATTTTCGAATTGCTCAGCTTATTTTGAGAATGAGTACTGGGATTTATATAGTGATACACCTTTCAAATTGATGCCACTTGAAACCTCATTGAAGGAGTGTAAATCTCTTCCATGCATTGGCACATTTTTAAACCTCTGGAAAATTCTTCACCGATTTAACCTGGATAAATTTGTTGTTGTTCAAATCAACAATCAAAGCCAGGTCAATCTATACAAGAAATACGATGTTGATATCTCATGTTTTTAATTGTGCCTGTGCTTGCTTTATATTTTAGGCGAATTAAAAAGATGCATACGGTTTTATCGTGAAGAGAACGATCAGCGAGCAGAATTTGTTCAGGGTTAATAGCGCTCTTTTTGGAAGGATTACACATGTCAATTCATGCAACAGGGATGCGACATCAACTCAACAGACTTTCAATATTAAATCTCATTTGGATGTGGAACTTTCATTTTCGAATCTTTTGAAATGGGCTTTAAAAACACGAGTTGTATTTATTCCTGCAGTAGTTTATTCTTCCCTGTGTCCTTGTACCCTTGAAGGTTGTTGTTGTTACGTCATGGAGTAAGGACACGTTTCCAGGTAACAAAGATACAAGGAATTAGGAAACAATAACTGGTCTTTCTGTGCTTTTTAAAGCCCGTGCTCCCGGGGGGAGGGGGGTAGCATCTGGCTTCATTTTGGCACGGGAGTGTGGAAAGTAAAAAATATTTACCCATCCGCAGGTAATTTAATTTTTTGAAAACCCATCCATAGGAAATAAAAATATGGCTAAATCATGAACAGTAAATTAATGTTATGAGCGATATAAAATTGAGAATGTACACGGATAAAAACACTCTCGATTATGTGATGTAAACTGGCCGCTCCATAATACAATAGTTTGTCTTGTTCAAGCAGCATGCCCCCCGGTACATGTGTTGAATGCAATCGCAAGGTGGCAGCAAGCTACGGCTAAAGCCTCTTCGAACCTTTTCTCGCTCCAAGTATAACCATTGTCAATAGAAAAACATTTCTATTGACTATGGTATAACTGAGCGGCCTTCCTTCATGTTTTACCTTCGCCATTTTGATTTCAAGTTCAACATTGAACAAGAACAATAGAAAATGTTCTACCAATCAGCAACGGTTCACACAGCCTGGGAACCCCACGTGATAGCAGACTTGAATTCTGCCGCTGATTCGCAGACTCTACTGGAGAACAAACTAATAAAATTTCAATTCAACTAAACTTCCTAACTAACAAAACCTGTCGAGTCTGCGCGCAGGCTAGAGCTAGACGAGCAGAGCGAGTTAAGCCTTTGGAGGGACAGGCAGAAGTTTCCTGGTAACTTTCCGTGACCTCGCCCTTGAGATTGGCTTTAAATGCCTCACAAATATCTTTTAAATCGCTGATTGACCTCCCAAATAGAAATTTTGAAATTTAGACTGCTAGAATGGTTGACGTAGTCTGTTTTCGTCCAGGGCACATTTTTAAGACATCGAAATGACAAAGATAGGGATTTTCCTCAGAAAAGTTTGAAATGTAAGATCGCTAGATTTGCTGCCGTGCCATTTATTTTTGAGTGCAAATTTAAGGTAGAATTCCAAAAAGTGAACACATTTTCAGTTCTCTAGAACCATTCTCGGGTAACATTCCTCAAAAAGCAAACCCATTCTTAGGTAAAATAAATGAAAACTCCCCTCCAATCCGGCCGCTCATCCCCACTACCAAAATTTCTAAGAGCTCCGAATGTCGACTGAACACTGAAGATCATATTGCTTTTTATATATGAGCTAATCGAAACGCAGAAAATCGAGGTTTATAGATCACTGTAGAGATAATGACACATGCCATCTCTAGACATATGACAAATGTTATGCGTTCTTAAAATAAATATTTCAAATTAAGAACGAAATATTCAACTGCAATTTGTCATATATCTATAGATATTTCTTTTTGAAATATCCCTAAAAACAAGGTTGGACCTGCATCTGCCATCAAAGAGGTATGGGCACCGAAACCATCTTTCTCCAGCTAGCTAACGGAACAGAAATGAAATAAATTGATTGAAAAACAAGGATAGGGCAAGAGCCCACCCAGAGCCCACCACTAAGAAATTGACTTATCAGAAACCACGTGTTGATCTTTTTGCAAAAATTATTTTTGAAAGTTGATCAAAAGAGTTAATTTAAATGATGGAAATCATTTCAGATAAAAGAGGAGCATTGGTATGACTCAAAATATTAAGAACTCAGATAGGCTTTAAAACCGGTTTCTTATAGTGGCTAGACTTGCCCCAAGTCTATTTCGTTGCAGAAAAGAAAAGTTTCTGCGGAGGAAACTTAGTGGTGGGCTCTCAGGGACGGTTAGGCGGGCTGGCTCGCCTAGGCGAGATCCCAGAAAACAATACATTCCTTTGTTAAATCTGTGTGTGTTTACATGAGAAGCGGGCCAGCCCGTTTAGGCGAGATCCGTGAAAGAGAAGCTCGGATCCCGCTCATGCAAGATCTGACAGAACAATAGATTTCTTTGTTAATCTTGCTGTAAGAGTTTAC
>JAYJMH010007164.1:0-25253 GCA_036873815.1 Phacellophora camtschatica
TAAAATAAGTGGCACGTTGATACGTAAAATAAGTGGCACGTTGATACGTAAAATAAGTGGCACGTTGATACGTAAAATAAGTGGCACGTTGATACGTAAAAAAAGTGGCACGTTGATACGTAAAATAAGTGGCACGTTGATACGTAAAATAAGTGGCACGTTGATACGTAAAATAAATGGCACGTTGATACGTAAAATAAGTGGCACGTTGATACGTAACATGTGCTGGCACGGGGGCACACAATAAAAATTGGCACATTTTCACGTACCAACCAAAGGTACATTGGCACGTGTAGCCCGTAAGGCAAGTAATTAGGAGACTCTAGTAGATATGCAAGATGAACACGAGGTATATGGTAGTTAACAACAATCTTTCTCTCATTCAACATAAGGGCCCTTGTTAACAACAATCTTTCTCCCATTCAACATAAGGTGTTGCTTTTCCCCGTCTGTTGTTCTTTCATAATGTTACCATATTACAACTTTGAAACTTATGCATTTTAGGCTAGAGTACAACTATGAAAATTATGCATTAGGCTAGGGTGAAACATCGCGCTTTTCACGTGCCAAATCTAGTTTAAAAAAGTTTGAAGAAATGCAAAAAGTATTTGTTGAGCAAAACTTTGATGGCAGAATTTAATTCGACAATCAAAAACGCAATATCCCCAAAGTTTGATAAATTTCCATGATAATGGCGGCATTATCTTGAAAATGTGCATTCAACCCCCCTCTGCTGGATAAGGTAGGATCGACCATTGGGCTCGACAAATGTGTCCGGGTAACAATAAAAACAAACTCTGAAGTGAGAATGAAGTGATAGCTGGGTACAGATTTCTTTAACATGTCTATATTTTTGTAATGATCTGGCGATGATGTTAAAAGTATTTGGTGATAAGAGGTGAATTGAAATAAAAGAGAAGCTCAAAATGAAACTGACCCCTTTAGGGATCTGTCTTTAATCTATTTTAGCTCTTTGGTAAAATTAGCCTGAACTTTACTTTGGCCGTAATTGTCTGGGGAGAATAAAACTCGGGTAGAGAATGAGACAATGGACACATAAAAACTGTCTGGAAAAAAGAGACAAATCACAAGTCTTATATTTTTTGTTGAAAAATAAATACCCGCAAATATCATATCCATCAAAAGTGTCTATTCCAACATACTTTACGTTGGAAAATCGTCACTGAGGCACAGTATTGAAGTAAGAAAAAATATGTAGGCATCGCATCGCAATATGCATGTATTTTAACAATGACATCTCACTTTATGTCACTTTATGTCTCACTGTCTGTTTGACATGGCAAATATAAAAGGATGTAAAATTTCGTATGTTTCTCATCGCAATAAATCAAAAAATAAAATCAACAAAATGCACGATTTTCTACATGTTTATCAATATGTTTATCATCTTTACTTCATGCAGTAAGGTACCTAAGGTACACTGTGCTACTTAACATTATTGAACAAAAAAGTACATTTGGTTACTGCACATGCTTTTAATGCTCGTTATTATGACAAAAGTATTCTGGTTAATTATAATAATATAATAATAATGAGCATATCCATTTCGGAGCAGTTACTGTGCCTAGGTGTATAGGGTAGTAACACGGGTAGGGTAATTTATTCTATTAGACAGAATTTATCTGCATATTCATTTAATCTTTTCAAACGTTTGGGGTTGTTTTTGTGCAAGTTATTATCTGCAAATTGGGAGCATTCCCATAAATGTTCTATATATTCCTCATGTGCTCCACACCTGCATAAACGATTATCATATTTACTTTTATAATTTGCTTTTAATTGATAAACATCTAGGAAAATGATAAATAGGACACACCAGCCTCAGATTGGGGCTAGCTCTTCTAAAATGTCAACGTTTATCATTTTGATCGGTCATCAAATTAAATTTCTGAATCGGTACTGGACCAATTTTTGAAGGTCTATTTTGGATTGCAATGTTGATGATTTTCAAAATAGTTCTACAAACAGTTATTCAGATGTATACTACAACCAATATTTGATTGATCTTTCAACTTTAACATTCTCAAATTGAGATCATTTTGAAACATGAAACTGACATACAAATATTGGTTTACAGCGGTGACTTGGTGTTTTAAGCTTTTAACCATCTGTTAATTGGGCATTGAGCCAAGGGTAATATGAAGAATGATTATAGTGGTTTTTATTTTTATTCCAATGTAGAATCTAAGTATTGCTTACCTTCTACTTAGTTTGCTATGCTGTTCCTAATTCTTTATCCTCCCTCCCAGAGGTTGGGAGTACCACTTGACTTGGATAGGGGGCGTATATAAAATAAAAAATTATCTTATATTTTTGGATATTATATTACGAAATAGCTTAGCAATGTTAATAAGAAGATAATATCGGCATCAACATTGCATCATAACATGGGTCATACTATTATATTTGTGTGTTTGGGTTTTCGTTCCATTATATTTTTGGGTCACCTCATGATTTCCTTGGACACGCCCACCTATCCGAGTTATGTGGTAATCGCAGCTTTAGGCCCGTCTGGTATTTGCAATCTGCGGTCTGCAATTGTGAAAATGCAAATTTATTTTCCGTGAATCCATATTCATCCATTTTATTTCTCGTGAATCATTCTCTGATCCCCCCCCCCCCCAAACCCCACAAAAAAACCGGTCCTCTTCTCATTTACAATGAAAGTTTTCAAAAGGCCTTTCCTCCAATACGAAATTACCACATTTCACAATCAACTGTATTTTTAATGTTTCCTCTCTGTCTCTGCGCATCCTAATTTCCCATTTTTATGCATAATATATGCATTGTTTTAAAAACACCTATACTGGACCAGTCATTAAATATAGGATGAGAAGAAATTTGGGGGTCTGCGAGGCCTTTGACTTTTGCTAAAATTTAATGGTCTACAATATTTAAAAAATCGCAACATTTGTAGTTTTTGTTGCATGTGTCGTCATACATTTTGATGACGTCATTGTGTGAATGAATGTTTATGAAATTAGGTGAAATTAGGTTTTTTCGGAAGGATATACGTTTGTTTCTTAGCATTGCAACCAGAAACCGAGAAAACCTTTCATATTATTAAAATAGAAGGCAACAATTTATTGCCTATACAAACAGTGGTGTTGACCACCTGTCAGAAAACCTACCAACCGGTGACGTAAATGATAGATTTTATAGAAATATTTTCTGCAAAATTATTCTTGTGCTTGTTTACGTGGGAGTTTTCAGCCCGGGTTGAGATTTCAGCCTGGTTAACCGAGGTGAAAATTCAGCTCTCCTGTACGGACAACTGCTTCTAAATTTGCGTTTACATGGAAAAAATTTACCCCCGGCTGATTTCCGGGTTGAAATACTGGTGACCAATGCGTAATTCTCATTTCGTTTACATCACATTGCTTTTTCTTCAACTAAAAAAGGCTAACAAAAATGTTCAAAAAAATGATAGACAACAAGGCAGCCTCTTCATTTTACCTTTTTGTGTGGTGTAGTATGCATAAATATTCATCTCTATATTTGAAGCACTGTATACGTAATCACAAAGCGGTGAAGTTGAAAAACTAACGCCAAAATTGAAAACTACTGCATCGACGTCTAAAGGAGTGTGAATGATTTCCTTGCCCGCCATTATGGTGCATATGCAAACAATTGTAACTTTTGGCGCATAAATAGAATTTCACCCCGAGCTAAAATTCTCGGTGTAAACAGGCCCTTAGTGTTTAAAAAGATTTTTTAACAAGTGGGGGGCGAGGTTATTTTTTGGCCCACCCGATAGTTATAAACTTTCGCAGACAAATAACAAGAGGTACAATACGATACAACAGGGGGATAATATTAACAATGTGACCTTTATATAAAATAATTAACATAACTAAATGTACAAAGCTAAATTCCGTTACAGGATATAAAACAAAAAATAGTGTGCAAAAACAGTTTAATTGAAGGGGGGAAATTAAGGCTGTTAACTATCCATCATTTATACATCTATGCAACTTTAGTTCATGTTCTGCAGTCTTTTCTCCATAAATTTACAAGATCTGAAATAGAAATGATGTTGATTAATATTATTCAAAAGTATCAATCGAAATAAGGAGAAGGAGAAGGAGAACAGTTTCCTTGAATTAGGTCCAATTCGTCTGTTCCACCGCCAACCCACAGGTTCAGATATTCAGAACTTATTGCAGTGGGCGAGATGCATTGGGGAAATATGCATTTCTTGATTTTCTTTATACAGTCAAAAAGGACGGACCATTGAAGCTAGATGTAGCAAATAAAGCAAATTTAGCTGGACTAAAAAGACGCTGCAACGGAGTGTGTCAATGGCATTGCAACGTTGCAAATCTAATGCTCCTGCACAGCAGCTTTGCATATGTTTATGCGTTCTATTGGGCCACCCTCTATATTATTGAAGAATTACATTAAAGGTACATTAAAGAATTTGTTAATTCATAATTCATAATAATAATCATGATATTAGACGTACCTCAAATAGAAGCAAATTTAATTTTGAAGCCCTTGTACTCCATATAGTAATCGGCTTTAAAGAGAAGACGAACTCCATTTGATTTCAGAATAAATGGTTCTGCGGGTGCATCAATTCCGCAGAATGATTTGATCTTCGTATACTTTAAACGAGAAATTAAAACAAATTCAAATAAAACATTTGTTAGATTAATGAAAACTGTGAATTGATGAAAAGCTGTTTTAGGTATATAACTATATCAACATTTCTAAGCTGGCCAACGAAAACAATCTTTTGCCTGGTATAGGAAAGTCCTTCCTTGTTCTTTCTGAAAATATTTTTGGCTTCAAATGTTTCCAATAAGATTGCAGCAAATTTTTAGTAAAACTCGTTGCTTTTCACGGCTTTGTCAAATTGAGCATGGCATGAAGCATTTCTCCAAAAATGTAAAATTAAAGTTATAAAACAATTTCGCAACAAGTATTCTCAAATTAAATTTTTTTTGCATTTAAAACGTTGATTGCCTCTTAGTCTTTGATGCCGAGATATATTTCTGATTAAAAAATAAATCCTGGGCACGCTTTCATTTTACAGGAAGCAAACATAAAGTTATATTAGAATATTTTTAAATATAAAATACCGTCTGCATTCCCTGAAAAGTTTACATTATTTAGCAATGGGCTATGTGCAGAAGCGGACTTCCCTACTTTTTAGGGCCTGGGAAAACTCCTGCAGGGAAAAGGATGCAGCCTTATCAAAACGTGCTGAGAGGGAATTCATCCCCAACGGAGAGCCCGACCGGCCAGTCCGCCCCAGGCTATAGATCTCCATTTGTGAAAGGTTCATCTAAGTTTGTGCAGGTATAACACTCACTGCCCGTAAAAAAAACTCTGTATAAAATTTCAAAATCCAAAAGTCCAAAATGTTCATCTCAAATCTTTCAAAATTAATGTCAGGTTATAATCTTCAAAGATTTATTAGATGAGTCTCCACTCAAAATCCAAGCCTCGTTTCAACGCACGGCAAAAAGATTGTGCATTCAACCACAGGAAGCGCGTTATTATTTTCGTTCTCTGCAAATATTTAAAAGCTCCGCAACCGAATGAAAGATATTTGCAGAAAATGAAAATGTATAAAATACAAAAAGCTGAGGAGGTGGGCTCCCTGTGGTCCAAATCCAGCTTTCTGGGCCATACAATTATGAGTCCTTATTGGCAGAAATGATGAACAATTTGTCAGGTTGCGCAATGACAATTTGTCAAGTCACGCAATGAGTCTAAATAAGTTATATTAGGGAGTTATGTAATAAGTCTACTATGAAAGAATAAGATGTATTTATTCAATGCAATAACATAAAACTAACAAACATACCCCTCCATATTCCATTATGTCGAAGTTGTCATAATAGCAACCATCTCCTTCTATTTTAAAATCAGCAAAAAGCAAAGCAACTCTCTTTCCAGGGCGGACTTTGATGTCCCAAATGCAGATCAGATTTGAAGAGTATCTGATTGGGTACCCTGGGGACGTGATCACTCCGGCATCGGCAGAAATTACACCACCGCATTTTGCTGTGTAAAAATTAAATATTTTAAAATCAATAAAGAAAGTTAGCAGATTTGTAAAGTTAAATTCAAAAAATGAAACTTTTAGCAATAATATTTATGCACTAACGGTCATTGCAATTTTAAAAAACTGCAAGGAGGCTGAAGTCCCAGTATTCCCCAGGCTCTCCCGGCTCCTTATTACTCGTTAAGTTTAAGTACACTGTAAATTTCTTTAAAATGTGTACTTTTTGAGGGAGGGAGGGAGGGAGGGAGGGAGCCATTTCTACCCCTTAAAGTGCTATTTCAATAGAGAATCTCAAGATAAACTACGTGACGTAAAGAAATTTTGCACCAAATTTTTCGACCTGGTATTCCTTAATTAATGGTCTAGAGAATGGTTTGCACAACCACAACGTCTTACGTCATACTGAAATGAAGACAATACAGTTCTGCGCTGTGGTTCGTATCAAATCTCGCGTCTTCTTGATGCTAAAACTCCCTAAAATCTGCCTGGGTCCTTCGCACAGAAAAACAAAGCATGAGCAAAGCAATCCGTCTTGCCATACCTAGTAGGAGCATATAGAAATACATCTTTTACTTTTACTTGGAGAACTTCACGGTAAACAGCTGCGTGAAAACATTTAAACTTTACGTTATGTTTCTTCCCAAGAGCTTCGACGACGGAATCAGCCATTTTTCAAATAATGGGCAAGTAGAAGCCAGAGTAAAAATTAAAAAACCAGACCAACCTCACTTTCACCAAAAACAAAAACAATATAATTCAAATAGATTTCATTGGTAGATAAAACAATAAGCATTGTTATTTTCTGAAATGCTCGACTGTGACTGGGACGCCGAGATCTCAGATCCTTGTCAAATTTTTGAAACAGTTATGAAGCCAATCCCTCATTGAAGCTGGCTATCAACAACAACAACAGCGATAATAGAGGGACTGTGTAGCCAGTCTACCTTTAAGGGTTCTTTGCAAATAACATGCATTGCGCACGTTTTTACATGTGGCGGCCACTTTGGTTGTCCACGAAAATAAATAAATTAGATACTGAAATCTGCTCGAATCGTCGTAATCACTTCACAAAATGCGCAGAAGAGACCAACTGTTGATAGTCCAGACTCGTTTTCATGGGTCATAGTTTATTGTGCAAAGTTACACATTATTACGAAGTATGGCTGCTCATTTTCTTTCTTGCCCTGAGCCATGCAAAAAGTAAACAGAAAATAATGCACTCTTAAAGGACCATAGGTGAAAGAGACTTCTTAAATTACAATTAGGCATGAGAACAAAATGTGTGACAAAAAACAGTATATATTCCTAAAATTTATAAGATAAAACTGGTTTTCATAGATACCTTCGGCGGCAGGAAATGAACATTTTCGTTCGCATCCATCAAAGCAGCATTTGTCTCCAGAGGCACAGTTGAAATCTCCGTTGCAATGGTGGACAAGAGCAAATTTTGGGGGACATTCAATGCGTTCCAGTTTGCTTGAGCATTTGCCTGGTCTCACTGAGCTGCTGGCTGTAAAAATAATTTAAAATCCATTGACAACTCTTTCAGGATTAATTTTACAGGCGAAATATTTAACATCGTTTCTAAATTTTCAGTGCTGGCCTTTAGCTTTGTATTTTTCTAAAAGCCAAACTAGAATGTTGTCATATACACTATACTTCTTTGCAAAAAACTCTATAATTTCTGAAAGACAAACTATAAATTAAATGGAAATTCATCGCATTATTGAGAAGTTGCAGTAATTGAAAAAAACAACATCCGATTTCTACACTGTTTTTTGTCTCAAAGTAATAGCAATCTCCAAAGATTAAAGATTTCCGTAATGACTGCATCAAAGTCAGTTAGTGTCCCAAGGAAGGCAGTACCATCTAACTCGGGTAGGGCCTATGGCATATTTTTTTTGCTATTTCTTTGCTATTTCTTAATATTTTACCCAAAAGTATGAGATTTCAAATGTTTTGGAGCAAAAATTTATTTTCGTGAAAAATTGTTCATACCCAAAAAATATATCATCGAATCGAAATCCCAGATACAAAATACAGGAACATGCCCCCGCCCCCTGTGTAAGGAGAGCTGCTAACTCTCTGTAATTCCAGGCAAAGGCAAAATGAATCACGAGGTGTGGTCACATCGAGAGGAAGGACCGGGGTGCAAGAACAGCAAGTATATGTGCCTGCAACTGAAAGGTTATGTATAACCCGTGTCCCCTGCTGGAAACAACTCATCTTGAGACTTTCGCGGGCTAGGCACGTTAAATACGATAACTCATTCACTCACTCACCTAAGTCAAGTGCTACCGTCCCCCAGGGTTAGTGTATATAAATAAATAAAGGACGTTCTACCAAGCAAACATATTTCAGATCGGAAAGTACTCCTGTAATTTCTTACCCACACTTCTAAAATCCGATATTTTTTTTTCGGCATCTTGGATTCTTTGATTTGGAAATCCAAATCCAAGAGAGTCTGCTGAAAAAAATAAAATTCCGTCATCGGTGGAAAGTCAAAATAATTTAACTATTGGCTTTTTATACACAAGGTGACCCAAAAAAATACTATCTCCGTTTGCAGGGCTGTAGCTAAGGGGGAACTTAGGGCTTAGGATATCATTCAGTCATCTGCAATCGAGTTGACAAAGATTGAATTAAAAATATCCTTCATCCAAGAGCTTTCAAGTCAATTAAGTGAAACGCCATATCTTTGTTCCCAGTCAACGTTTTGACTTTAAAACAACCTGCTTGCTCCTATCTCGACTTGGGGAGTTTGATCAGTGAAGAATTATCAAAGTTAATATAAATTTACGATGGTTTTTATGCACAATTTGAGATTTGTAGTTTCGTGGTTCTTGAGCTACAGCTCTGTATTATTTTGTGACAGAATTACGTTTCCAAAATCCTTGCATAAACAATCATACCTAATATTAGTGTGCAGTGATAACCAATTTTTGCAATGATAAAGTGTAATTTTGCGATGATAAATAGTAAAAAATACGCAGCAATGAAAAAGTAAAAATTTGCAGTGAGGCAGTGATAAATTATCTGCAATGTTTTAAAGAGCGTTGTCACATATAACAACAATTTGAAGAACGTGGTCCGTAAAATTTCCCCTTCAGGATTCTCCAGGACCCCAACTAATTTTCTCTTTAAATCAAAATGTGCAGTGATGAAAATCATTAAAATTTGGCATGTAAGCATAGACTTGATGTAAGAGTCCTTGTTTCGATGCGGCGTCGGCAAATCAGAGGTAACGAGGCTAATTAACATAACGTTACGTCATCGCTCACCTTTACTTCCGGAATCTTCAATAAAGTTTCCTTGTTCAGCTTAATTAAAAAATAGATAAAATTAGACAAAAGTTTATCTGTCATAAAATCATTTTGATATCACAGAGAAGTTTAACCCTTTTACCCCTGTAAAAAACCACATGGCTTATTGCTAAGTAGCATAAAATGTCATATTGCTAAGTAGCATAAAATGTCATATTGCTAAAGAGCATAAAATGTCATATTGCTAAGTAACAAAATGCCATATTGCTAAAGAGCATAAAATGTCATATTGCTAAGTAGCATAAAATGTCATATTGCTAAGTAGCATAAAATGTCATATTTCCAGGAGGTAAATGCAGACATAATTTTACATAAATTTAGATACTTCAGGGCACAGGGCATTAATATGATGATGTTGTTGATGTTGACAACAGTGCTGGAACGAAATTAACTAACATATCCTACGTCATCTCATACCTTCACTTCCAGATTCTTCAATAAAGTTTCCTTGTGTTGCTTAATTGAAAAATATAAAAAATAAAAAAATTATGTCTGTCAAACAACTATTGTACAGTAAGGCAAATAAAGAAATAACAGTAGATTCCCAGGGGCAGTACCGTCTTACTCAGATAAAGAACGTGTCCGAGGAAATCTTGAGCTGTCCTAAAATTATAATACGAAGAAAACGCAAATCCACAAATATAACAGTATGGCGCATGTTATGATGGAATTATTGAAGTATGGCGCTTCAAGTGTTTTAAGTAATATTTTGTTTGTTAGACTCGATCAAATCCAAATCCTTAGTTTAGCCACACACGGTACAAAAAACCGCAATATGCATCGTCTCAATGTATCGTTCCTGCGTTTTTACAGGGACCCAATTTATTTATTCTTTGTTGATGAAGGAAACCTTATACGCATATGTTCTTCTTTTGTGATATTTGTAAGGATAAACTTTGATTCAAAATAACTAAGCTATAAGAGCTATAATTGTATGGACTAATAACTCATTAACTGCTTAACTTGGGCCCACAAATATATTTGCATTTGTTTTCATGTAAAACTCGCGCTTCATCGTAGATAATAAAATATATTTCTTTTTAATTAACTAATTTGTTCACTACAAACAAGTAGATGGCTAAAAACAATAACTTCGTAACTGAAGCCCACCAAATATCTCAGAATTTGTTTTTGGTACAATATAAGTGTCAAAACTCATATTTGTTATTCACATATAACTGTAAAATGATTATCCATGATGAAATGTACTGTTCCATTGACTAATGCGCTCACTACTTAATATCTCAGTATTCGTTTTTGATAAATTATCATGTGAAGCCTTACGAGTTTTGATCAAACTCTTATTAATAGCGTGAAAACTGGAGCCCACCAAATATATTTGCATTGGTTTTGGCAAATTTTCGTGCACAAATCGCGTTTAATATTGGCAGCGTAATTAGTAGCGTGAAAACAGATGAAACTTGCCTTGATAAGAATAAATATGCTTCTTTATTGACTAATGGGTTCATCGTGAAACAAATTCCGGCAAAATCTAAAACTTTGCAGCATATCGCAAAATATAGGATGAATTTTTCAAAAAGTTTCTCAATAAATATAAACATTTCAATGTATTTTCAATGTTTCATAATAAGAATATTAATAAATATATTTCATTGCATGTAAAAATGTACCTCTTGCCGACACCAGTATTGTTGCCTAAAAATAAAGAAAAATAATCTAAGCAAGTTCAGAGACGAGCCAACTGAAGATGAAAGAGGGGGCAGGGGGCTAAATGATCCCCTGTAAGAATTTAGTATCAAAAAAGTTCCCTATTGAATGAGCCCATCGCCTTGCTAAAGGAAACTGGCGCCCTACCGCTTGTGCTGTCCCCCTTAGACTTAAAAAAGGGAACATATTATGTTTATTGCGATATCAGTAATGTTTTTCATTTACAGCATGGGAATTCGGACCCAAAATAATAGTTGCAGATAATTTCCTACCATATAATTGAATCATTTCGATGTCTTCTCTTCGTAATTTTCTTTCTGTTGTTTTGCCTTCATGCAATTCCCTGATGATGCTAGCTGCGTAGCCGCATGTTTTGGAGTCCAAATTCCCATGCTTACGGTGCAACCCTTTTAACTAAAATTTGTTCAGCTCAAACGGGGATTAAACTCCTGATTAGAGATGTTTTTGAAGGAGAAATGGTTAACTCAACAAGATCCTCCTAGTTCTTGGAGATTATGACCGTTTGCAAGGAAATTTTTTAATAATTCTTTTGGGCCAGCCAAGATCACAAATCTGAAATTCTTTTGCATCCGACCTGAGTCTAGACTTACTTGGGAAATCCTAGAATTCATTCCCGTTCTATGATTCTTCATTTTATTTTTCGGGTAAGGGCGGAGGAACGAACACAGGGGGCTCATGCAGTGAGTTTAATCAGGATCCACAGTGCTGCCAAAATCTGCAATAAGCACAGTATTTTGTATTAAATCGTATTTGGTACTAAATTTTGTATTTTGTATTAAATTTTACAGCGCAAAGCATTTTGCAAATTTACATTAATAAATGAAATGAAATTACTTTTCAATCAAAGGCTTGTCACAACATGGGCTGCTTCCCTGTGTCCCTGTACTCTTCTCCTTCCCTGTGTTCTTGCTTCCTCTCTTGTATTTTTGTGACCCGTAAACGTCCAATGAGTACAGGTAGACTCATTACTAGACTCGCTCCAAGTCTATTTCGTTTTGTTAATCAATAAATAATATGTCACTACGGAGGAAAATACCCTGCGGAGTAGACTCATTACGAACACAGGGGACTGAAGTAGTTAGTCTAGGGTACCGGGACGAAGAACAAACAAGTCACTTTTCTTAAAGCCCAAGGTGAAAATAGAACACTAGGCTGAACTGAAAAATTGTCTGAAAAAGGTTATTTTTTTCATTACCAGCCAGAAAAAGATTGTCTTGTTTACGTCACCCACAAATTGTTGCTGAGATTATGAATAATTGTAAGAAATAGCTACTTTAAAGCCCAGCATGAATCGATCAGAGATAAACCCAACAACCACAGAATTTTGAAAATCATGAAAGTATGAAAGCATAAAAATTGCTGTAACCCTTATTTCGAAATTAATTTAAAATGAATTAATTTAAAAACATTATTTGAAAATAAAAATTGTGAAAGGAAATTAGACCTCAGTTACACTTTGCCGGATTCCTATCGTCTTTTTTTTTCTGTGTTTGTGGATTTTGGCACATCATTTTCATCATTTTACTTCCGCAGTGACATATTATTTATTTTTTACTGATTAACGGAACGAATAGACTTGGAGCAAGTCATCACTCAGACCAGCGTTGGAGAGTTCATGAAATTTTTGCTAGTTATTTTTGCTGTTCTAGTTATGTTACGCTCCATTAGCTCCTCGGCTAGTTTCGCTTGAACAAACCGAAACCGAAACCGAAACCGAAACCGAAACCGAAACCGAAACCGAAACCGAAACCGAAACCGAAACCGAAACTACATAACCAAGGGATCTCGCTTACCGAGCCTGTGGAGATCTCGCTAACTGGCTCACATTAACAGGCCTAAGATTCAGAGCGAGATTCCGGAGCGCTATGAATCGGAATCCGATGTCACCATGACGCAACAAAGCCAATCGCAGAATTTTTGATTCTTATGTTAACTTCAGACAGAGAGACTTCAAAGCATTTTGATTTTCGAGAAACTTAGCGGAGCTATTTATAAAGGGGTTGCAACACACAACGATAGCAACCAGCATGGTGTAACTGTGGCTTTAATGTAATGTAATATATCGTTTAGTAAAATAACTTTACACTTGATTTATGACGCCGGGAGCTGGAAAAGGCAGGGGGATATTACTTTTTAGGATAAAAGAACAGAAAAATAAAGAAATTTGCCAAATATTATCAGGGCCTCTTTTAAGGTTTTCTGAGTGAAGTGCAAGCTATTGTAGGAGCGGAGCCGAAGGGTGAGCAGGGGGCGATCAGCCCCAACTGCTTTCTAGAAGGCTCAGTTGGCCAATTTTATAGTCATTTTGCACCCCAGTTAGCCAGATCTCTCACTGAAGAACCACTGGCTAATGATATGTCGATGAACGCCAAATACATTTCAGTTGAGCGTGGGGGCTTTTTCCCCGCATATCCTCCACAGTAGCCAAACTAGGGCCTGATGTAGTCAGGCTAGAGTCGCAGTAAGTCATGTTCTGTTTTTTGCACGTGGCATGACATATGATTCAAGTCTTACCCGAGAAGCAAGCACGATCAAAGCAAGAATGTTCATTTCTGCACTTCTGAAATTTATCTGTGAAAAAATAAAATTTGAAATTTAAAAAATATGCATCTTAAGGCAATTTAAATCTTCGTAAGTAAAACATATCTGTACTAATAGAAGTAAAAAAGACTAAAAAGACGTGAAAAAAAACGGAAGATTTTAATTAAAAATCTTTGACATGCGCATATGGTAGATTTCTGCTCCTCGTTTCCTGCTGCTTTTTCTGCGTCTTGGAAAGGTTTCGTGCGTCACATGGCAGCATTGGTAAACGTCCCACCGTCGGACAGGAGTGTGTCGCTGAGTTTTTGTAAACTGTTGCGGAATATCCCCAGAGCGCGCATGGGGACGTAGCTATTTGCGTATACCGCACATTTGTATGGTATAGTTAATTTGAAGCATTTTGTTAAATTTTATTGCTATTTTTATTGGTTTAAAACTGCGCCGATAATCATTGATTCGCAAGCGTCAAAGAAGCGAAAAAAACAGTGAGTTAAATTGCTTTTTAGACAATTTGCCAATTTCCGCAATAGCCTCGTATGCATTTAAAACTTATGAAAATGACTAAGGATTCAGAATGTTAACAGCTTACGAGCACAGAACTATTGTAATTTAGATTAATAAAATGAGTAGGTTTTCCTGTTATTCTTAATTTTGATTGGATAAAATTTCTTAGTTTTATTAATTTTGGTTTTACTTGAGAAACTCCGTATGAGTTGTTTAATTAGTATTCAGTATTCAACGTTACCGTGCTCAGATAGATTGTAAGAGTGATGGAAGCACTGATTGTGAAAACTTGAAAGTGTCGTTTTGTTTTGGAGTTAATTCTTCGGTTAAATTTGTATCGAATATATTTCTTTTCAAAACCCACCCATCTTTAATGTTCAAATTGTCATGTATACCCAACATTAATGTTCTATTTGATTCCAAATCATCCAACATTAAGGACAATTTTTATATCTAACCCAACATTAAAGCATTTTTGCTAAAAATCGAACCCATGCTTAGGGAATTTACTGCCTTTAAACCCATCCTTATCGGTGGCACATACCCGTACCTCCATGTATAAGGGTGTACCCCCAGACTTATAAATATTTAAAGTATTTTATTTATATTTATAGTATTTTATTTAGTTGTCTAGCTATTTTATTTATAAAAAAAACTAAAGCAAATGAACGTGGACAGCCTTTTTTTTCTTTCAGAATATTCTGATGAAGAAATATCATAAAGGTACGGCTTTGCCCGCCACAACTCTACAAGGATGCCTTCCTTTTCCAGGGACTATACTTCTTCTTTAGCCATTTTCTTTCTGTCACATGTCAAATGATAACGCGTTTATTGGCTAATGGCTTCCTATCTCAAAGTTCATCTAAAAGATTTTTGTCTTCCTTCAGCGACGAAAAAAAAATATCAAACATGTTTGAAATTGAAGCTTGTCCCGGACGATAATAATATTTTGTCTTTGATTACCGGACACAGTCGACTTTCGTCTTCAGCGATAAAAATCGCCGCTCTCAGTGACAAAATTCGCCCGTGTGCACCAGGCTTTAATGCTATGGTTAAAGTTTTCATTTTACTGTGTTTTTCTCTAAAAATATTCGATTTAATTAAGATCTGGGTTTGGATTTTTTTTTCAGAAAAATGTTTATGCTAGCGGCTGCTTACTATTATTATCCTTTGTTTCAACAAAACAGGCAACACAAATTTTTCCTATACTTTGAATTTTATTTGAATAATTTCATGCTGCTATTCACTGAAACAGAAATTTGATGAAGATTAATGTACTGATTGGAGTTAAAAACTAAAATATTAATAGCCATTTACCTTAACTTATTTAAACAGAAACATATAACATTGAAATAATAGATCAAA
Organism: Phacellophora camtschatica; assembly: GCA_036873815.1. Taxonomy (NCBI): domain Eukaryota; kingdom Metazoa; phylum Cnidaria; class Scyphozoa; order Semaeostomeae; family Ulmaridae; genus Phacellophora; species Phacellophora camtschatica. The sequence goes on from JAYJMH010007164.1 coordinate 15,460, forward strand.
ATTCAATAAACCGAACGCAAATATTAAACATTATTTTATATAAACTAACTCAATTTAAAGAAAACTCACCTGATTGATTTGTGCTTTGTCAGCTTAATACGCAAATCTCTGCTTTGGTTCACTCAAAATCCCTGTACTAAGGCTATGAGGCTGAGATCGCAACTGAAACGGAGACAAAACTCTTGCCTTTTGTACTGAGAAACCGTTAAACCTCATCAGGAAATTGGGCTGTACATGCGTTCATCCTGATTTTTTATGTGCAGTTCTTAAACCCAAAGAACTGTCTGTTGACAACAGTAACCTCCGGCCAACCAGACTACCGTCGAGAGAGTGCATGGGTCATCGCGATTGTTTTCCTTGTGCAATAATATCTCTATTTGTGAATAAAATAAAATTGGATCACTATTACAATGCATGGTTCTGGCAAAATTCTGCTCATTTTTAACAAAGAGTTCTGCGCATTTTTTCTCCACTATCATCCGGGAGTCTGAAATGAGTAGCTTGGGGGCATTCAAAAAATACGTACGCACTGGGGGGGGGGGGGGGAGGGAGGGAGGAGGCCAAACCAAAGGCGTACATTTATTGTTATTGTCAGATTTTTCTATCGTTTTTTTGTTTTAGTACAATTCAAAGAGGTAAAAAATAATCTAATTAATGCGTACGTGCTATATGGATCCCCCTAAAATATTTCCTGGAAGTTCACCCTTGCCGGCTTTCAAAACTCAACTCACTTTACTTGTTTTGTTGGGTTGGAGGCTACTTGGAGATAAATTATTAAACAATGATACAACATGAATTTCAAAAACACACAAAGAGAGATAATTGAATACTAAAGGACTAAAATATCAGAAAACTAAGAATTTTGTTTTTCTTTTAATCTAAGACTGTAGATTGGAATGCAGGAAATGTTTACCATGCAAATAATCATGCAAATATGCTAATAGTTTAATATAATAGTTTCATTTGTTGGTATGAAACCCTCTTTAGTCATTGTACCCAGTACCCCAGTACCCAGTCCTTTTTAGGTGTGATCTTTGCTCCACATTGTTCAATCTGAACTTAAAGGAATTTTGATGAAAGAACTTTTGATTTCCTTCCCTCTCCCCACCCCTCCATTAAGCCCCGCTCTCGAATGTGTATACCGGGTGTCCTAAAAAAAGCTACACGTTTCAAAAACCGCTATGGAGAAGCATACGTTTAGATTATTTGGTTTCTCCTTGAGTATTTTAGAAGAGGCATCAACTTGAAATTGGATACCTTGTTTCACAAAATTTATTCAATCATCGATAAGTTACTCCGAACCAAAGTGCAAATTATTGTTTCTGAAAAACCAGAGGTTTTGGTAATGATAATAAATCTCAAAATTATATGACCAGATGAATTTTTTGATTTGTTTGGTAAACTTTCGGCTGAATTTATTTTAAAGCCATCATTGATACGTATGTCAAATTTTTAATCAACCATCGCAAAAGAGATTTCTTAATAATCAATATATTCAACATAACTGGTTAGGAGGCATGTCATAAATTTTCATAAGATATTCTCCTTGTTGTTTTCTTGGTGTCATTAACTTCAAACAACAATTAAATTTCCACGTATCATTATTTCCATTTATTCATCAATAATCTTCAAATGTTAAGTTCAAAGTTTCTTTGTCACAAAAACAAATTTTCAACAAAACAATGGGAAGGCCAACCTTTGGTTTTTAATAAAATCTGGTTTTTATTTGGCATAACTCAGCAGTTATTCAATTGATTTTGCTAATCAAGGTATCAATTTTAAGTTAAAGTCTAGTTTATTAAATGTCATCAGAAAAATAAATATTAAAGCTAAAGCTTTTTCTACAATAACTTTTCAAACATGTAGCCTTTTCTCTGGGACACCCGATAGAACTTCGGATGCTCAATAGAGTAAAACGTACGTCGGTTTACCAACATATTTATAATTTTCTTGATTAACCTGCATGGAAATTTTGAAAATAAGCGTTGATTTCGAAAATGTGCTTCAAACCTTTTCATGAAATTAAACAAACACCTTGCCGGGGCTTATTCGGACATTCACGGCATATTATTTCGGTTGCTCAGTATAATAGAATTTACTATAATTTACTGTATACGCCCGGTAGCCCGAACACCGGATAAGTAGAACATCTATTGTCTCAAACTGTTGTCTAATTCAAAATAACAATGGTTATTTAAACAATTAATCGAGTAAACCTTTGTTTTCTATTGTTTTGAAAACAATAAGCATTCCCAATCTGGAACATCTTCTGGCGGCACCGGTCTAATTCACATTGGACAATGCTAAATAAATGGAACATTCGCTAAATCTAATTAATGTTCCTAGTCCATTCGAGTTATTATTGGGAATATACTGCAGTTTCATGGTAATGCGGTTTCATGCTGTTTCTAGGACCCAACTCTGTTTATTCATTATTATTGACTGTGTTTGTTGCCCATGGCAATGCTCAGCAGGGGCACAAGAAAATTTAACTGTCCGATCGGCCTGAGTATCCAATAAAGACCTTCGTCACAATAACAGTAGTTACATTGCACCCCCATTAACTACCTAGTATACTAAGATGAATGAAATTTTGCACTTTATAAAGCGCTCCCAGCTTTTTTGGAGCCCCAGCTTTTAGGGAGCCCCATAGATTATGGAAACCTTTTATTTTTATCATTTAATTATTCTAGGGGTCCGAAATATTCTGGAAAAAGTCCAGTCTTTGAGCAGTTTTGGGTTCATGACCAACAGTACACAATCAACCAATTGACGAACATTTTTGGGCAGATCAGTTTTCAGAAAACAAACTTCGGCAAGGAGACTGTAGAACAAATTGTTTGGATTTTGAAGAATCAAAATTTCGAACACATATTCTCAAATCCTTTCTCGTGAAATTTTTTCTTGGATAACTCATTTGTCCGTTGAAAAATGTTGTCATTTGTCAGTTGAAAAATTTTGTCATTGATCGTTGAAATATATCAACTTAAATTTACCTTTGAATTTAGTTGGTTTTTATATGCAACCCCTTGGAAAATGAAACAGGACATTCCTGTTAATCGGAAATAAATGCAGGTTTAAATTGGTTGAAGGGCTTTGCGCCTGAGGATTGCAAACATACTTTATACATTTTACACATAACTATAACCTATAGGTTATAGGATATAGGATTCGCCTGTTAATGGGAAATAAATGCATGATCTGAAGCAATACTTTGTGCCAGAGGTTTTGATGCCTGCAAGCACATTTCATAAATTTTAACAAAACAATGTGTGTGTGTCGTCAGAACACAGTGTCTGATGTTAGCAATGGCAACTCAAGCTCTGAATTTCCGCATTAATCAATTCCCAACATATGCATCTCCTAGTATATGCTACCTTTTGAAAAAAATCCAACTGATATTGGATTCACCTGTCAATTGGAAATAAATGCAGGGGTTAAAGAACTTTGTGTCTGAGATTTTGATGCCTGTAAACATATTTTATCAATTTTACCACACAGAACAAAACATACATCTGTCTCGCATACTGTGTTTGATGTTGGCATTGGCAACACAAGCTTCGAATTTCCGCATTAATCAGTTCCCTACGCATGAACCTTTGCGGATACGCTAACGGGCAAAGTTTCTTTTTGAGCAATTACAACAGACATAAAATATAAGTTACAGATCCTTCCTGATTTCATAGTACCTTTGCCTTTTTTCATGGCCCATAACGATGGTGGAGATTTGCATTTTCCTTGCGCAAAGCATGCTGGATGAACAGGAGCCTTTAAAACCTACACATTTAAAACATGGTTTACGTGAACATTGGCTTGTGAACAATTTGATATAAAAATAAAGAATAGAAGTATTAGAGATTGAAGTCTTGGCAGGAATTCTTAGTTTCCTCAAAGCAGTTCTACTTATCACAAAAAATAAAATAGCAATATGAAAGACGAGAATGTGGCAGCAAATTTGTGCTGAATCTGGAAATTCTGCCATAAATAATGTATGCGATTTTAATCATTGACACTTAATTGCAACAAGAACAAAAACTTGATGCATAATTTATTACCGCTGATGGCCTCAATCTCTTTCTCACGGATTTTTCAGAAAGAACAACAGTTGACAACCCTTATCAGTGAAAATTGTTCAAAATACCGTATATTTGAGATAGCGGGCAGTTGAGATAGTAGATTTCCTCCGCAGGGTATATTCCTCCGCAGTAACATATTTTTATTTTTTACTGATTAACGAAACGAAATAAACTTGGAGCAAGTCTATCAAGATAGAGGGTGTGAACTGCATTAAGAAAATCCACAAAATAGGTAATAAATATTATAAACCAAAGCAAGAAAGGTAATCACACTTCAGAATAATTAAACTTTGAATTCAAATATAACAAAATATCCCATTTGCTTTCTTCGCACAATTGTTTATAAATATAAAACATCATGAAGTACAGGCGCTTTTAAGAGAAACCACTTATTTTACGAGAAATTATTTTAGGAAAAAACTAGCCCGTAAAAATACGTCCTTTTCCTTATCAAAATGCCTATATTGTGTAATCCAACCAGGGGCGCAGTGGGGCTTATATTTTAGGGTTAGCGAATGTAGTCAGAACTTTTCGACAAAATGTTTTCGGAATTAAAACTTACATGTGCACCGTAGGAGCACCCACATAAGGTGTTCCGGGGGCATACCCGGAAAATTGTGAAATTCAAGGTTGCTAGATTGCCTGTGGTGGCTCTTATTGGCCTTTATGTTATAATTTGAAACATCGAATTGGCAACAAATTCCTGGTAAATTATGAAGAAGATTAATTACTGATTTACATTTGTTTAGTCTAAGGATGCACGAATAATACTTCCCATGCAAAACATTTTAAAATTGTTAATTTTCTTCTCAAGATATCTGTTCTTCGACTGTCGTTCCCAGGTTTAGCCAAAAACTTAAGTTGAAAGTGTCTTTTATTGGACAGGCTGTCAGAAACCAGGTTACAACATATAGTATATACAAGGGGGATAGCAAACACGTTTTACTTTGGGACCTCGTTTGGAATAAATTCCTATTTTTTTACCAGCTTTAACTTTGAGAATGCACGCTCGCAACCTGTTGGTAGACGCTATTGGCGGAAGAACAAAAACATTGTACAGCCGCAGTTAAAGATGTGGATAAGCACTTTAAGATTGGATCATGCAATAAACTGAACAACTGAAAGAAAATCGGCAGATGTTTGGATTCCCTCCATAGAGAAGCTTCCCAGACTTGTCTGATATTCTTGTGTCTTTGGTTTTGCTTTGGATGATTCAAAATGAAAGAGCTGTACTCTTCTTATCCATCTGAATCAAAACCATATCTCTTCTCCACTTTTCTAAAAGCTGTTGCACAAATTTCCTAACAATATAATTTTCAGAAAATTTCAAACCAATTGTTGATTATCTCGAGCATTTCGACAACAGGGTGGGCAATTGCCAACTTTAACCCCCTCTCCTGCCAATGCGCCTCTACCCAACAACAGAAATAGGCTGAAACCTGACATTAGAAGGCTATCAAATTGCTTAGACATACGTTATCTGTTATTCTATAAAATTATTTACAAGCAAAGGCAAAAGCAAATAGAAGCAAAATACTAAATCAGACAAAAATTTAAAAACTGATCTTGGTTTCTTAAAAATGGCGTGTCTGTCAAGATCTACACTCTCAGCTCAGCTTGATACAATATCTGAATATATATAGAAAATATTGTATTTTAAAATTTCTAGAGTTGTTAGACAAAAAATGGAAGATTATTTTCAAAACTTTATAACTCACAGGAATTGTTTATTTGAAAATTTTCAGGAAAGTCAAGTCAAGATTCAAGACTTTTTAGCAATGTAAAATTTTAATTTTAAGCAATGTAAAATGCTTCAGTGAAAACAGGAACTCCTATCTTCACATTTTTTCACACAGTTTTCACACTAATGTTTTCTTGATTGAAATTTCAACAAATCACGGCACCTCACTCCAAAACAAAGGATTTATATTGAAACAACAAATGTCAAACCAGATTATATTATTTAATAGGCATGTTAGAAATAAAATATTAATGACACTCTTTGTCTAAATAAGCTATAAAATGATTTCTTGAAAATATTTCAGTCACTCTACAGCTTCACTTCAAGTTGCTTGGAAAAATTGTGCTATTGCAGATTTCAGCCTGAAGAGAAACCAAGGTAAATAGTATAGAAGCATTTTCCTGAATTTACTACATTCGTAAACAGCCTTAAGCAGTTTAGAAAAATTGTACTATTGCCGACATTAAATCTGAATCTGAAGCAAGATAATTCATTTGAAGTATAGATATTATTGCTTAGTATAGAAGCATTTTCCTGAATTTACTACATTCGTGAACAGCCTTAAGCAGTTTAGAAAAATCGTACTATTGCCGACATTAAGTCTGAAGCTGAAGCAAAATAATTCATTTGAAGTATAGATATTATTGCTTAGTATAGAAGCATTTTCCTGAATTTACTACATTCGTAAACAGCCTTAAGCAGTTTAGAAAAATCGTACTATTTCAGGTATTAAATCTGAAGCTGAACCAAGATAATTCATTTGAAGTATAGATATTATTGCAAACTGCAAACTTTATTTCTAGGTTCAAGCCACTACAAAAATCATGAAATTCTTGTTGACAGTGATTCTAATTACACAGGTATTTTAATCAACCTTTTCTAGATAAGGCCACCATGATGGAAATCAATCAAATTTTGGAGACATCACGTTTTTGATTCTTGAATTGGATTCTGCTACCAAAGTATAGTTTAATAACCAATTTCTGTACTTCAACGTACATTATTGTCAAAGTTATAGCAATGAAAAATGTTTAAGCTTGTCAGGGATTTTACCACAAATAGTTTATTTGGTCAAATTTTTGTCCAAACATCATTTTCACGGTCAAAGCCTTTACAGATTAAACTTTTTTAAATCATCATAATTTTGACAATAAAGTGCTTAGAAATGTAGAAATTTGTCATTAAACTATACTAAACTTCTCTGTGGCAGAATCCATTCCGAGAATATAAAATACAATATCTCTAAAATTTCATTAGCTACATTGAGCTTGTGCGTTAATGCACACACTTTCCGGAATAGACAAGAGTCTGTTAAATTACGTGCCTTTGGTGTCATTAAAGTTTGCGTGCCATCGTGCCCGCATGCCTAAATTTCAAGCGTGGCCTCGTCCTCGTGCCCTTTTCTTTTAGCGCGCCCTTTTCCTTTAGCGTGCTCTCTTTCTTAATTATTCTCCTTTAATTAGCACCAAAGATATCATAAATCAATCAACCCTTAATGAGTTAATTTGAGAATATACTCAATCATACAATTTAAGGATATGCTGTATCGCTTTCCGTGTCAACAGCATCTTACGCAAATTGTCTTACGCAAGATGTACTACCAATGCAAAAAGGTACAAAAAGCAAAACATACCAAGAAAATCATTAGGCCCAACTACCCATAAATATATGCACGTGGCACGAGGGCACGACTACATTGAGGGCACGTGAGCACGAGGTGTTTATAGGGCACGCACGGCTCGCTATTTAACAGACTCAGAAGACATAGGTTGCAGCGTTTTCTGCCGTTTTTCTATCCATGAATTTATCTCTGACTAATAGGCCTATGCTCAGGCCGCTGTACCGTTGTAACTGTGCAAATTTTACTATGCTAATATTTCTGTTTTAGTTAGGTAACAAATAGGAATGCAAAGAAGTCCGGTTGCATCAAATTTCGGAAAGCATTTGAAATTTGCCGAGTAGCATTTGAAATTTGCCGATAAATATTAAGCTCAGCAAAAGCTATAATTTTTAAACATGAAACGTAGGAAATTGTGCAACTTTTGCCCTCCTTTCTTGAAAAATGGGTGCATTAACGCCTATTCATGAGTAAAATTGGTCTTTGAATTGAATTAATCCATAGGTTTTTTACAAGAAGAACCTCTACAAGAAACGCCAGGCTGAGGTACGGGCGAATTGTTTTGGTATCTAATAAATTAGAGGGTGGTAAAGTGTTTTCCGTGAATGGACCAAATTTTTCCCCTTAAAACGAGAAAAACTATCATTTTTAAACATGAAACGTAAAATCAAACATTTGTATTCGTACGATCCTGGCCCCCCCCTTTACCACCCTCAAATTACTTACGTTAAAGATCACAGGCACGGTGAAATACAGCTGATTTAAATTGAGCTCAATCGTTTTCTGACCACTGATCTGTAGATAATCCATTTAAAGGCGGAGTTTGTGAATTTTATTGGTTAAGAATAGGCATTTCCCCACAGAGAAAATTAAATAACATTGCGATTAAAATCAATGCTTTCAAGTAGATACTGATAAACACTTTCTTTGCACTGTAGATACTTGCTTGGAAATAGACATGCCATAAACTGAAACAGTATTTTCGTTAAGAATAGCAATTATCCCACGCAGAAAATTAACTGATGATAAGTAAATCACAGCAAACGTTTTTAACTTCATCTCAAACTCGGCAATCGTCAAAAAACCGTTTGGTTTCAAACTGAAATAGCGTTTTCGTTATTTCAATTAAAGTTCAGCATTAAAATTTCAAATATCGCTAGCCTTGTTCGAGTTTTCTGTAAATTACTTCAAAATCGTAAAGGGAAATGATCTCCTAACTCTTTGTCTTTCAGTTTCTATATATTTCAAACAATCTCTGCAAATTTCAGTTGATAAACGTGTGGTCAGACAAAATCAACCGATTTTTGACAAAACGTTCTATGCTGAAGAAAATCTAATCTTAAACTGTACACGAGCGGAACCACCACCACCATGCTTTTCTCCAATCTATTTTAGCACAAGGAAGTGAAAACTAAAGAAGAATAGGCCGTAAAATTAAACAAAAACAAAAACTATCTTATGAAACATAGTGACGGCAAATATGCCCCTGCCCTTTTAATTTAAACAATTTCAGAACAATCACTTTATCTAATAGACAACAGAGAGTAAACATAGATGGCTTTTACAGCTCATAGAAATTGTTAACAAATAAGGTTCCCCAAGGATCCATACTTGGTCCAATCCTGTTCAACGTTTTCCTGAACGAATTGTTCTACGTAATAAAAGATGGAACGCTCTGCAACTATGCAGATGACAACACAGTATCCGTTGTGCAAAAGAGATATAAGATTTAAATCTTCAAATTCAGGCAAATGCTACTGCTTGTTTAGAATGGTTCTCAGATAATAAAATGACAGATAACCCTTCAAAATTACAATCAATCCTTTGGAAAAAACAGTGAAACATTGAAATCTTTTCAAATAACAGACACTCTTAACATTGATATTTCGAATGAAGTTACTCTGTTGGGTGTCACAATAGACAGTAATTTGAAGCTCGATGATCACATGAATACCTTATGCAAAAAAGCAGCAAGACAACTAAATGCATTAAAAAAAGATTAGCCACAAATATGAATGTAAAAGAAAGAAAAATTATCATTAATGCTTTTATTCTATGCCATTTTAATTACTGCCCACTAGTATGGATGTTTTGCAACAAAAAGAGCAATAGCAATGATAAAATTGAAAAATTAACGAAAGGGCATTGAGGCTTCTAGATTTTGACTATACTAGTTCATATAAAGAGTTACTAACAAAATACAAAGTGTCTGCTCTATTTGTGAAAGTTACCCACAGTCCTAGTGCAGTTAACCTATATATGTTAGTCTATATTAGTATTTTATGCTATTGCTTCCACTAACATTAAATAAATGTAGAGCTATTATTACTATCAAAACCATCAATTAGAATAAAGATGC
>JAYJMH010007175.1:0-25252 GCA_036873815.1 Phacellophora camtschatica
TCAATAATGATTGTTTGGATTCCAAATTTGTTGCGTACTTCTTTAGTTGTGCGAGGTACTTTTGAATTTGTCGCGAACTTTTTTGATAATAATTGTGCGAGGTATTTTTGAATTTGTCGCGATCTTCTTTAATTGTGTATTTGCTTCTTTAATTGTGCATTTGGTTTTGTATTTTCCTGCTTTCTTTTTATTTCAGCGATTCCCACTTTAATTGTGTGATAATTATTTTAATTGTGCAAATCCTTTTATATTAGTGCGTGGCAGTTGTGGGCCACCGTATTGGCCAGCTGCAGCCAAACTGTTCCTCATTGGCTTGTTATCATTAAACTGCTCTCTCATTGGCCTGCTACCATTAAACTGCTTCCTGATTGGCCTGTTTGCTTTGTATATTTTCTTGGAAAATCATATAAAGCTGGGCTGAGGTATGATGCGAGTCAAGTAATGGAAGAGTCTTTTTATCTGGTTCCAATGTAATTTCAAGTTCTTGCTGTATCAACAAGCATTGTATTTTTGGGAATTTAATACATCTGAAACCAATGATCAAAAAGGCGTTTCCAAGTGGTAAATTTCTAGCAGGGCGTTTTCCGATGATTTGAAGGGCGTGGCCCCGAAAAAAAAATTCAGAACCCACGTTGACCTCCCGCCTTCGGCGCTCCCAAATCATATTCTTCCATCATTTACACGCTTCGCGTGTTTCCACCCCTCAACCAATTTCCTGGATCCGCCCCTGCTGCATATCCGAAGGTTTGCCATATATGTTCTCTGAATACTAAGTATCGTTGTATCAGATGTCAATTGCCGTTGTGCAATAGATGTGCCATCGAAGAAATTGATGATACAAAAATTAATTGGATAGCGGGGAAGCAGGTTGGTTACTGTGCTAATCAGTGGCTGGCGGCGCCACGCCCCAGTTATCGCCAGGGTCGATTTTGTAATTCGTCTAAATTCGAAGAGAAAATGTTGGGGGGGATAATATTTTGGTAAAGCACTTCACTTTTCTGTTATTTTATGATTTTTAAACTGTCACCAAAAGCGCACACACAGCAAAGTCAAGATCATGAATAATTAGTTACGTACTGCTATGTCTCCCGACAGGCTTGAAGATCTTGTGCAAATAAGTAGTGAGCGTGACATTGCTGACAATATCAAGCTCAGCAAATTGGTTTTTAAGCTAGCTAATCATTGCAAGCTCCTGCTATAACTGGGCTATAACTATTTAAATTAACTATTTTTATGTTAATTTTCTTGACTAAAGAATCTTTTCGTACAATTTTGCTGTGAAAAGTTGAAGAGAACTTATAGCTTTCACGCAGATATTTACTCACAAAATTTGAGGAAATAATAAAGGACTTTAGTGCACGAAGTATTTTGTATTTTTATGTTTCTGAGTTGAATTGGTGATTTTGTTAAGCATTTTTGCATTGTAATTTGGCGTTTTTTCGGGAAAAGGACGTTCTCTGTCGGTAAAAGGGCGTGGCACCTAAAAAACCTCTCTATTACAGATGATATACTAATCAACTGCTTTACTCGCAAGAGTCAATATTTATCGCAAATCTGATGTAGCTCCTTCACGGGTTCCATAAGCTGCAATTGATTTCGGGTTTTTTGAATGACAACTATCATATTTGAACAAGACTTCATTCATCAAATTTGGCTCAGCGTTTTATTGCAGATAGAATTTGTAAGTTCATTGTACTTTGGAGAATAATTTTGAAATTCAAAAAGCAATCTATGAATGCTGAGATATACTGTTGTTGATATTTTTAGTTTTTTATTCCTTGAATAATTTTTAATAAAATAGAAAGAGATAATGGCAGAAATAATGGGTTACCCAAAAATAAGGGGTTACCCAAAAATTGGCTCAATATTTGATGGTCAACTACAACATGTTGGTACGGACCCCTTTCCCCGTTGAAAAAGGTAGGAAGTACCTCCCATGGTGGGGGGTCAAAAATAAAGTTGTAAACCACTTTAAAAAAAGATATCTAGTCTGTTCTCAACTGACATTTTTTGAACAAAAATTAGATTCTTTACATATTAAAATACAATACAATTAAATTTGATATATACATTATAGTTAACAAACAAATACAATAGCACCACACAGACAAATTCCACAAGAGTACAAATACACAGAATCAAGAATATTGTATTTAAATTGAAAAACAAATCATGCAGTCATTTCTACAAATTGCCGTATTGCGGCATTCTTGCCTATGAGACACTTATATATCCCTGTCACTTTTAAAAACAATTTTCAACATTAAACTTACTATTTTCACAAAGTTGCAGTGCCCATTTTTATAAACATCAAAGAAGCGAAGGATAGTAACAAGAAGATTTAACATAAAAAAGTATCCTAAATAAGTAACGTCAAAATCGGTCACAATCTTTCAGATAAATTTCAACAAATTTTACAAATAAATATGGTAATCATGACTATCTTAGATCCAAATAAAGGATCAACCATCAACTTTATAACTTGATCATGCAAATTCTAAGTCTATTTTACATGATTTTCTAATTTACGTGTTTTTAAACATATTTTAAAATGTTTATTCGATAAAAAAATGTCTATATTTTTATTGAATTTTATTCCTTTTCCCAGTTTCTTGCTAACTGTACAGGGCGATGCTGGTTTTCTCGGGAATCATTATTTCGAAATTTCTGATAAAAATACGGTTTTTTTAATTAACTGAAATAAAAGCAAACTTTTTAAAACGAAAATGAATTAAATTAAAATAACTTCCTGGCTAAAAATAGAAACAAACATTTTTTGCCTTTAGCATCTTCCGTGCCCTGTATTTTGTGATGGAGGTCAACCAACCTTATGCCTTCAGGGATATTTCAAGAAATACCGCTGGCACCTACCTCGCTTTTCTGCGTTTTAATTAGCTTATGCGAAACAATGAGATCTTGAGTCAATATTCGACTGAATCCACATTTCAAACAATAAAGCGGGAATCGAACAACAAAAACGAATAACGAAAGTGAGATTCGAATAACGAAAATGTAATTCTGTTGATGTCGCATAAATTAACGAAATTATTATAAATTCGCCAAAAAAGTTGATTTAGGTAGCAAGGGTGTTTCTTATTTCCTGTCGATGAAATAGCCCAGGGAACAATGCTGGAGTTTCTAAATAAACGAAAAATTCAAATTATTTGCATGCAAACTATTCAGCATAACCCTGTATCACAGGTCACTAAAAGTTTACTTTTTCAATAAAATTCGTAAGAGTTCAGCTGTCTTGGGTTTTTACAAATAATTGTCGCTGTTATAAAATTCTGGTTAAATTTAAGTCGATTTTTGAGATATTGTCAATTCAGCAAACAATAGCCTATGATCTGAGGCATTAAAATCGGTAGGCCAATCCTGAAATAAAAAATGAAAATGCTATGATTTGCTTGGTAAATTGGATTTTTATCATTTAATTTAAAAACGTCTAAAATTGGTTAATAAAGTGTTAAATTACAGATTTTCTGAATGGTTGAATTGAAACGTCTCTGGAAAGTTTTTCTCCACTGAAAATACGCATAAATAACAACTGTCACAAAGGAATAAACTCTGCAAATAAATAATTATAAATTGACATATAATATGAGCAAGAAGGTTGTTTTAATGTCAAAATGTCGACCGGTGATGAATGGCGTTCCTTTAAATTGATATGAAAACGCACGGATGAGAGGTACCTTGATTTTCAGTTTTGAACATGTAAACGTATTTGCAGATGACTGAATGATATTCAAAACTCTTAGTTTGCCCTTCAGGCATCATTTTGAGTACAATTTGAAATAGCTAGCCGCACGGATTTCAAACTACAGCCCTGCAAACGGGGATAGCTTTTTGGGTCACCCAATCTCTTCAATATATCCATAAATATTCCCTATTCCCATCAAAATAGCTGTTTCCCATTGAAAATAGCAACACGAACAGCAATAACAACGATAGCAACAACAATAACAGAAAAACAGTAACATAGCATACCTTGTCACTCCGATCTTTCGGTACCAAAAATGCATCATCTACTTTGCATTCCAAGTCTTCTGGCATTCTGAAAACAAAAAATAAAACATCAAATTTTATTCTTCATTATTCTCTCTCTTATTCTCCTAACATGTTCTGTCGTGAAAAAATAGGATGCTGAAATATATGGAACAGAGCTGAAAAAGACAGGTGGACCATTAGGTCTTTCGATCTTTTAGCGCTATCCTTGCCACTCTAGTTTAGGGGTGTGTGTTTTTAAATTTGTTTTTATGTATTCATTTCTTATTCATTTTTTTTACTTTACTAATTATGTAAAATTTTATCCTTTTATTTAAATTTCAAATTATAAACTTTTAATTCGGTGGCAAATAAAACTTACTTACTTACTTACTTAAGGCAGTATCATTTTCACAAGGCTTTGTCAAACGTGTTACTATCTTTTTGGGACACCTAGTATAACTTTTTGGGACAGCTAATATTTAATGTATTAATAAAGTATTTATGAAGGCCTTACCGATAAAAAACATAGTCCACTGCTAAGAAAGTGTTGTTGTGATCACAATGTGTAACTGCTGGTTCTTTACCGTGACATGCCTTATATGATGAACTGAAACCGAGATCTGAGAAATATTTGTAAATTGGTCCATTAGGAGTTCCGTTAAAATCTCCTGCCAAGAACAATGGAATATCTTGTCGATCAAGCCTAAAAAGAAAAAAAGAAACATTGTAAAAATTATATATACAGTATACTACTTTGTCTCTGAAAGCCTTCAATCATAATTTTTATATTTCCTACAATATGCATGATATTCTCTAATTAACAAATGGCTTGCGCTAAAGATGAGTATGTATGTATGTATAAAAATTTACAATTGTAAAATCTAAATTAAAGGTATAAAATATTTACAAAGTTTTAAAATATTAAAAGCATTAAAGAATAATTATATACAATTTTTAAAAGATCACAAACCCCTAATTAGAGTGGCAGGGATAACATCAAAAAGGGCGAAGGGACCTTAATTCCGTGATAGTCCCTTTTAGGGGTGTGTAAAAAAGAAATAATAAACAAATGTTTATCTTACTAAAAGTTTAAAGAAAGTATGTGTATAGAATTAGCGGTATATGCTAACTCCGTTTTCGTTTCCAGTACGTTTTGCATGAAACAATTTAACATTGCGATATGACGTTATGCATTGCGACATGATGTGATGCATTGCGACATGATGTGATGCATTGCGATGCATATTGGGTCTTCAAGGCCTTATGCATACTAGTCCATTGATGTTTCAGTGCTGATAACAGTACCGGTGTGAGACACAGTTCACACTGCTCCGTGTTCGTTTGAAAATGTATGTGGATACCCACTGTAAAACACACAACAAAAACAACAAGCTAACCAGCAGCACAAAAGTAATATCTTGCTGTAACAGAGGCAAATTTTGTAACAATAAAGAAATTGACACACTGGTTTCAAAGCGATTATCCCTCGAGAACAAAGCGAAACTCTCTCAACTGGAAAACGAAAACAATCAATGTTGCGGAGGAGATATTTTCATTTTCCAGTTAAGAGAGTTTCACTTAATTACTGAGCGATAATCGCTTTGAAACCAGTGTGTCAATTTCACTATTGTTATAAAATCCGCCTCTGTTCCTCGATGTTTGAAATATTTATTTTACCGTGAGTTTGCAGTGCTGTCAAAAACATTTCTGCGTTGAAAGAATAAAAAATTTCCACACTCGCGAATTCTACAAGACATCGCGAAAACACTCGCATGGAATTCTCTCATGTGAAATGCTTCGCTGCTCGTAACGAAAAACAGCATAATTTACATACTTACAAGGAGTAACCATGCTGAATAAAAATGCTCTTTTTATTGCAATAGAGTTCGTGAATATAATACAGGTATCATCAAAGAGTGCGCACATACAACAAAAACGCTTGAACCTTGATTACACGTCTGAATTTAAGTCTGGATTCACAGGTAATTCTAATTTAAACTTTTTTTTGCAGGGGGGTAACAACAGCATACTAACTCAAGATAAGCTTATAATAAAACTCAAGATAAACTTATTTAAAACGTTTTATGTTGTCTATCAAATAGCCAGGGGGTAGAAAATGAAAATCACTACATCCAACATCTCTATCATTAAATGCACATCTGATTAACAAGGGCAGATTTTGCAACAATAGTGAAATTGACACACCAATTTCAAAGCAACTAGCCATTCAAGGGAAAGCAGATTCTCTCAAGCGGAAAATCAAAACGAACAAATCCATGTTTTGATTTTCTGCTTGAGAGAATTCGCTTTGTCTTGAATGGCTAATCGCTTTGAAATTGGTGTGAAATCTGCCCTTGTTCGTCTGATTACAAAACCGACGATTCCGATAAAGATGACATCAGGGGCATTTTTGACATTTTTATCAAAATGCATTGCGTTCGAGGATTGACAAACTCAACTGCTGCTCTATTAACTTTTTCACCTCCGGAAAAATCATATGGTCCATTGCTAGACAACATAAAACGTCACAGTTTCGGGAGGTAAAGGCAGTCAAAACATTCGATAAATTTTAGATCTCAACGCAAGTTCGTTTTCAAATTACGTTAGTTTGTATGTGCTACCCCCTGGCAAATAACACTTAGATAGGATTTGCTTGTTAATTTGAAATAAATACGGGCGTCAAGGAACGCACTGCATCATGGTGAAAAAACCCCCGCCGTCATCTTTATCGTAGTTCTATGTTGCCGTGAAAACTGATAACTCATTGGGATATGAGCATACTGATCAAGTTGTTTTGTGACGAGTTAAAAAAAAGCAAAAGAGCACATGTGAAATACCGGCAATAAATTATTGATGATAGTAAATGAATAAAAACGCGCACTCGCAATCTCACGTTTGGACTTTGTGTAAATTTACTTATCATTGGCGGTGAATTTCAGCGTAATCAGATGTAACAGATAGCAAATAGAAATAAAGACTATTTTGCTGAAAAATCGTAGATAGTTAGATACACCCCCTCCTAAGTAACCCTCTGACATGGGAGAAAGCCATGTGGACAGTTTTCTTCCTTCTCCAGGTATTGTGGTATGTTTTTCTGGCCGGGGATTGCCAGTTTTCTCCAATTTCTTGGCGGGGAAGAAATGTTGAGAACAGTCTGAGAATAAAATTGACGTTAGTTTGAAAGGCCTCAGTGTGCTTCGGTAAACTGTGCTTCTAGCCTCCAACCTCTTTACGGGGATTAATGTAAATATGTGCAGATACGTAGATCAAAGGCCGACAAAAACATTTGGTTCCTGGGAGCATTCAATTTTTTGGTGAAAAGTTCCTGCTAACTTCCCCAGAATCTACAGATTTTCCTTACTGTGAGCAATAATATGTAGAATTTTTTTTTAAATGACAGTTGCATGTACATTTTTCTTTCAAAATTAATCACATCTTGCTTTAGGATTTTCAATTTTATTAAATTTTCAGAACGACGCTACGCTGTCAAACAAATTTCCTGGGGCAAAAATATACAACGGAAAAATTTCCTAGGAGCGGCGTTCCCGTGTGACCCCACACTTTACTTTGTCGACCCCCGAAGGCGCTACTCCTACGTAAAAAGCCAGCTGGCAATGCGCGTGGAAGATGCTTACATTTAATCACTAAAGATGCTTTCAGGGCAAGATGCTTACATTTAATCACTAAATTTACTTTTTTGCTTCGCGTTGTTTCGTTGTTTTAGTTTAATTATCTACTTCGGAAACGACGAAAAACTGAAAACAAAGCCTTTCCTGGTATGGTTTAACTCATGAATATGAATATCATAAAAACTCTTGATAAGAAAACATACTTTCAGCTGCGCACGAGTTTAATTTTGTCTGGATGCTTTCCTCTCCCTTCATTTTTAAATCATTAGTAAATAACGCAGCCCAAATTCTGAGGAAATTTGCTTGCTTGATTACCAACATAGCGCCGAAAAACGTGAACTTTTGAGATTTTGTCTCATACGCTCCGATGCATATACCACGTGCAAAAGAGTAGAGACCGCATGTAAGAACCATATGCTTTGAAGGTAAGCATAACAAAGGTTCTTAATTTTGGGGCATATAAAATTTCAAAATGCTGAAATGAAGAGAACGAGTCTACTCCAAGCTGAAGAAACTGTCTTATTTTAACTCCCATTGACTTCTGAAAACATTTTCCAGTTTCTTTAAAATTAGGCCATTTTTCAGAATTTGTGGTGAAAATTTTAAGGTAAAGGTAAAGAAAACTCTAAGGTAAAAAGATCAGATAATAGGTCAGGAATGTCATGATGTGTAAGTTAAAAGCTACGTCATATTTGTCATATCTGTCAGGTAAAAGCCAAGTCATATATGTCATATGTGTCAAGTAAAATCTAGTTATATATACATGTTGTATATGTCAGGTAAAAGCTAAATCATATATGTCAGGTAAAAGCGAAGTCATGTATGTCATATATCCAAGGTAAAAGGTAAGTCATATATGTCATATAAGTCAAGTAAAGTCTAGTCATATAAGTCATACATGCCAGGTAAAAATTACGTCATATATGTCAGGTAAAAGGTAAATCATATATGTCATAAAAGTCAAGTAAAATCTAGTCATACGAGTCATATTTGTCAGGTAAAAGCAAAGTCATGCATGTCATACATGCTAGGTAAAAGCTAAGTCATATATAATATATGTAAGGTAAAGGTTACGTTGTACATGCCATGTATGTCAGGTAAAAGCTAGATCATATATGTTAAATATCACAAACAAACGCCAGTCATATATTACCTTCTTTTACATTCAGGTCCTCTTTCACTGATGTTCGATAAAATCTCAGTTTCAATTTCTTTGCCATGGCATCAGCTTCATCCCTGCAAACGAGGTTAAGAATTAATCTCTGCTACAAAATATTTTACAATCAAGTATAAAAAAGTTGATGCAATTTATTTCAGAGATACCACAGACGCTATGCGTCTTTACGAGCGATGGAATCGAAGATACGGAACACTATTTGTTCCTCTGCCCTTCTTATGACGCTCAACAACGAGATCTTTTCATTGGAGTCCTTGCATTGGTACGGCCATTTTGATATGCCAACCTTTCGAATAACGATCCTATACAGCATTTATTGTATGGTAATAAAGAGCTTACTTATGAGTGCAACAGAAAAAAACCCCGAGTTAGCGTTGTGTTACATCCACAAAACTGGTCGGCTTGATTAAGATCAGTTCAGACACTGCAACCACCAACTCCCTTCTCGCATGTTTTCTTTTTAGTTTGTAGTAGTTACGTATAGTTTATGTAGTTTTACTTTTCCATGTCATGGCCACGGGGTAGATACAGTCTTTTGCTTCCAATGGTAACGTCCTTGTAGTATAGATAGTTTGCTGGTAGGGTTGCTAGTATCATGTGTTGTAAATTCTTGAAAGAATACATGAAATAAACAACAACAAAATATTTGAAATAGCGAATGTTTGAGATAACGGCCAGTCGAAATAAAGGATGCGAGCTATCTATATAATCATTAATAAATTCTTGATTAAAATGGTCTACTTACGGTTGCATTTTAGCATCTTCTACAAGATCGATTTTATTTTGAACAAAAACAATTGGAATGTCACCGCATTCATCGATTACCTGCAATTCATAGGAAATAATATATAAAAACGTAATTTATGACTTCAAAGAATAAAGATTACACCTTTAAATAATAAAGTTACACTGAAACAATTAATTATATAAAACCCCAATCTAGGACTCTATAGATTTACTACATGTTATGTTTCCTTGCTTGGGTTCTCTGTGACAGAGTAGACGTTACCTCGTTCGTGCATAAAAAAGTTAGCGCATCCAAGCTCAGTTTTCTGGCCATATATTATGACACTGTCTATACAAAGAACAACAGGGGGAATTCTGTAAAACAAAAGATTGCGGTTTCAAACATGCAACTGCAATTTTTCATTGTAAAAAAATATTTCAACACCTTAAACGCAGCCAAGCAAACAATCATAAACGAAATCATAAAGTTCTGCTGCCTTTATTTATTTTGACATGATTGAGTGTGAAATCTATTCTTTCAAATCGAAAATCACATGTTTGAAACCGCAATCTTTTGTTTACAAAATTCCCCCTGTTATAAAGAAGACAATGAAATAGGGACTATGGTCTAAAGACTCTGATTATAGCTGCGAAGTAATGCTTATCACAATTTTCATTTGAATATCTCGCGGTGTTAATTCCATAAAAAGTCATTCTGGCATTTGGGACATTAAAATCTTGAACAAAAAAATACATGCCAGATTATGTAGGATTAAAACGTCGCTACCTCGAACTCTCAAGAGGAATGAAAATGGCTTGAAATAGTAAGTTTTCGAGATAACTGAAATAAAATCAACAGCTCTCAAAGGATATAAAGAATGATTTCTCTTCGACGATTTTCCCCACAACTGAAGACGAGTAATTCTTGAAACGTGGTATGTATTTAACTACAAAGAGAGTATTTAATTTAATAATACAGAGTGTCTAAATACAAACATTTATAGTGCAGAGTATTATATTTTATTTGTTTTTTCAAAATATCACTCAACGTACCAAACGCAGAACCAGACTAATTTATTTGACATACAAAACAGTTCGAGTTAACAGGGAGTTTGAGTTATCAGTTAGAGAGGTTTAACTGTACATGGAAAAATATTTACCCGCTGTTTCCACCGAGGCATAGCATCAAACGATCGTCTATCAACAGTCGAAAACACGCAGACACATGCTTGAGCACCTTCAATTAAAAGAACACCACTTATTGAGCACCCCTTAAAGTTAGGAAAATTAGCAAACGATTTCAAGATCACTTAGGTTTTCGTTAATGATAATCAGTTATTTTTTATAAATCCATAAATGAAGGGACCCATAAGAATCAATATAATTAAATTAAATAACTTTGTTTTGAAAGAAAACTTCGTAAAACAAAAAAGAATGCTCCAATTGTTGAGCGAATGTTCCGATGAATTTTTTAGTGAATGTTCCAATGAATTTTTGAGTAAATGTCCCAATGCGTTTTTGAGTGAATGTTCCAACAAATTTTTGAGTGAATGTTCCAATGCATTTCTGAGTGAATCTTCCAATAAATGTTCCAATGAATGTTTAAGTGAGTGTTCCAATGAATCTTAGAGCGAATGTTCCGATTAATTTTTGAGCGAATGTTCCAATGAATTTCGGAGCGAATGTTCCCACCAAAATGGTCCAGTCTGAATATATGTTTTAAAGACTTTTGGCAAGCATTGTAACTGCCAAGTTAAAAAAGATGACTGCTTCCTGGAATCTAGGTAGGATTGAAACAAGTTTTCAGCAATCGCCAAGTTTTCAAAATCAAACTAATTTCAGTGATAAATAAAATTAGTAACAAACCTCTGTAGTAAACAGACGTGAGAGAATCAAACTCCTCTTGGCCAGCAGTGTCCCATAACATCAGTCGGACATCTTCCCCGTTAAGACTATTGAGAAGAACAACAATGTTAATATGTACCACTAGCTATACCATATTCTGA
The DNA here is from genome assembly GCA_036873815.1 of Phacellophora camtschatica. NCBI lineage: Eukaryota > Metazoa > Cnidaria > Scyphozoa > Semaeostomeae > Ulmaridae > Phacellophora > Phacellophora camtschatica. The sequence continues at coordinate 11,526 of JAYJMH010007175.1, forward strand.
AAGGGGGAAGAAGAGTAGTCTGGTACCCTCACGTCATTCTCGACTAAGAGGCCTGGGCTCCATGGAAGCGGTCTAAAATAAAACGCTTCGCTTCACTTTTTAAAAACAAAACACTTCCCTGGCGTCCAGTACTCTCACACAATACGCGGTTTAAGTTGACGTCAGGAAACCCGGCTGAAAGAAGGGTATTTGAATATGACAAATAGCGAACGTGCCGTCCAAATGGGTTCAAATATGACAATGCGATTCGAGATTTAAAAAAAAAGATTTTACACTCTGAGCGTACTCAATCAAATCAAAATAAACAAAGACAACACAACTTTTTGATTTTGGTTGTAATGATTTGCTTGGTTGCGTTGAAGGTGTGAAATCCATTCTTCACAGTGACGAATTGCATTGTCATGTTTGAAACCGCAATCCTTTGTTTTACAAAGTTCCCCTTGTTAGAACAAACACAATTTGAACAGCGTTACATCAAATCATTGCTACAAATAAATTAACAAAAAATATTGCCTTCGATTTCACTTATTTTGCCTGACATTTTTTGTAATCAACTATCTTGATTGGAAAATATGTGAATCCGGACACCGTTATTGGCATAATTTCACATAATAAATATCATTTAAATAAGCTTCCGAATATATTTGTCTGGCTAAGCAATATCAGCTAACTTTAGTCCAGACGACAATACTAGACTCTGCAGCATAACTTTTAGGCACTTGAAATAGGCGGGGTGAAAAAGATTTTTCTGGAAAAGTCAGTGTGGATCGCTGTGGCGCAATATGAGTAACTGGATTACTCATGAACCCTTTACTGGATTACCCATCACTTATTAATCCTTTGCAACGGGATTCATTTTTTAACAACAACAACAACAACAGCAACAACAACAACAACAATAACAGCAACAACAGCAATAGCAACAACGAGATTAGCTTCAAAACAAAAGTTAAGAAAAAGAACGCATGCATTACACCACTTAAATGAAAGCCAGCCATTTTGGGAATTCTTCAAAAGTTAAAGATATTAATTTTTGGACTTGAGATTTGGATATGATCACCGTCAAATTCCTTATAAATTCTCAAATTTTAAATTCTCGTAAAAATTGAGCAACTAATGACATGCATTTGAAAATTCACACATTGTCTTCAGGTTTTGTGTGAGGAATCCGAATTTGAAGTCAAGAATTTAATTGAGCAAAATTTTGAATAAAACCGTAATGGCGCATTTTCGTTAAAGTGGTGTATACGATTAATTGCTCTATTTTGTTGTGGGGTCAGGGTGCGTTTCGTTTGATCGAAGTAACATTGCACCTCCTGCATATTCAGCGTCTTCGTATAATACATATTTGTTTTCATTAGAAAGCATAAATATGGATTACCAAGTATATCATATCTAAGTACCTATTTTGCAAAGGCAAAAAGACAGCATGTCAAGGGTGAATAACTATGAGCTGCTGTGGCCAAAAAGTTAGGCACCTAAATTTATGCGTAACCAACACCAAAAGTATTACCACGCCCTCAATAGTACCACGCCCTGAAATCGTTAGACATTTATATATAATTTTATACTTATAATTTTATAAATATAATTTTATACTTAAAATATAATTTTATACTTAAAACTTCAGTGGTAAGCAACAAAAGAGATAAACCTTCTGCCCAACCCTGCCCAAATACTGAAGGTACGTAGCAAGTCGGACATCAATTAAAATCAGAAAAATCGCAATAAGTAACGGCGGCGATGGTTGAGAAAATGTTCGTATTTGGAAATCTAAAAATATGTGAATATAAGTTAATGAAAATACGAGTTATTATTATAATTATTATTATTATGAATGGTCATAGTACAAGGTTTTATGAGAAATAAGTAAGGATTTCGACAGAGTACACCGCATTGACAAAAAACCGATAAATGAAGACGGAGTATATGAGCGACCGCTAATGTTGACACATGATCGATATTCAGTACACTCCATTCGTAATTTAACATCGGAAGAATTAGGAAGTTGTAACGAAAACACTGTACTGTGGCCCCAGTTGGAAAAAAAAATCCATTCTTTTTATCTCTACACACATGCCGTTGGAAAAATTCCATTCTTTTTATCTCTACACATATGCCGGGGTGTCAACTAGTTGTTTAAATATTCCGTATTTTCTTTGTTTCCACATGTCAAAGTATTCATGTAAACCATGAAATACTGAAACCGAAATATTGCCTCAGATTATCAGGCTGTCTTTATCACACAATGCCCATTCATTGTAAAATCTTGTGAAATTTTAACTCAATTTTCTATATAACTTCGCATCCTAATTGTACGTTTCCTAATCGTACGTTTCCTCATTTCACCCTTTTGGAATATGTAGCAAAGAACAGAGTTGTAATGCTACAACAGAATTGCTTAGTTGGCAAAATGTATGCTTTCAGCTTTCAGCATAAATTAGTGAAAAATCCCACTCTATGTACGTTTCAAACTTTAGAGTGCTTTCATAGATTCAATTCACAAATTTAGACTTAGGCTCAATTTGTTGCTTTGAAACATATGAGGAACATGTAAAGCTAATTTTAGAATCACTTTAAATCAATCTCAAGGGCCTATTTACAATTTTTTTTTAAACAATTGCAACCTTCATCCTGACAGACAACCTTCATCTTGACCTTCATTTTGACATCATTTTAAACGATTTCATCTTGAAAGGCCCATTGAGAAAAATGGCTCAAAAGGGGCAACTGCCTATGGGCCTGCAGTCAAAATAGCTGCTAATTTCAAGAGTTTAAGAAAATAAAGATTACTGTAAATCCTAGTGGTCCTCAAACCATACATTTTCCAGGGGCTCAACATTTCCGTCAGCTTCCCTGCACATTGAGTTGACATCATAATTTAACATCATTTTCGTAATCATAGTGTAAAGCAGCACAACATATTAAAATCCTTTCATGAGGTTTTCACAACAAAAACAGAGCTGTATGAATGGCATTTTCAAACAATGGCATTTTCAGTAACAAAGACCTTTGAAATGAAAAAGAAGTAGTGGGCACAAAAGCATAAGGAATTTAATAAAATTTAATGCCTTATTTTTATTCATACAAAAGAATTTATTTGCAAAGCATGGAACATCAACAATAGAGTGATACCACAGGTAAAACCAGATATCAAATAACATAAACCATGGTGGTTAGAATGACCTCAATAAAAAAGCTGAAATGTGTCTTGCAGCTAAGGTATTCAAAAAATGTTTGCTGTCACTTCAAAATATTTGAACCTCTCTGATTTGAACTTGCTTAATTGAAATGAACTCCTTGTTATTGAATTTAAACTGTTCTGTATATATATGTATTCAGTATGCAGGCTGTGTCATCCCTGTTAATTTATATCATATCCATTGAGAGCTTTGGTATCACATAACTTGTTAGCTACTTGAGTTCAAATTAAACTTTTACTGCCCCTGAAAGCTGAAGATAGCAGGGTGCAGCAGGGGGTTCAACATCAATTTTTGAGTGGTGGAGTAACTTAGCATGCCTGCACTGGGATAAATATTCAACCAGCAAAGTCCAAGGGCCTGTTCTTATGACAAAATGTATACAATTAAATTTTTTTAAATAATTCAAAATTGTCAATTGAATTAAACAATGATCTGAATATCTTGGGAAACCTGTTCTCCTGGTTCTTTGTTAGGTCGTATTCTGTCTTTCCGAGTCTTGAGGCTTACAAATTTTAAAATTCTTGTTATTCTAATTATGTAATATTAACCCAACCAAGTACAGTTAGAAAGAATTATTTTTGAGCTAAACGAGCTAGACTTCAAAGCAAGCATTTTTACATAAATCTGTCCATAAAACTATTTCTAGTAATTCAAATGAATGATCTGACAAATTATTCAAATGTCTTTCAGATTAGGCTGTATTCTGCTCTGCAAATAGGTACAAAAAATTGGTCATTCAAAACGTTTTCAACTTCAATTCTCCTAAATGTGGCTCGAAATTCAAATTGCATACCTCATTTGTTTTTCTAAAAAGTCAACACCAATGGTCTTCTTGTATTCTTTTGTAAAGAAACCTTTGCAGTATCTTTGGATCATACTGGATTTTCCAACAGCTCCATTTCCAACAACAAGCACTTTGATTGCAACTTCAATGTCTTCTTCCTTCATGATGCCTAAAACGCAAAACTATGCAAAAGTCAAAAATGTGCAAAGAAGTAAGATTTTTAAATGACCCATTGTATTTCACTGATACCCTTTTGAAAACAAGTGTTGTCATCTTTTAAACCAGATCACATAGCCTGAAAACTTGACACACATATTGTTTGAGTAAATCGAGGAAGTTTAAAGTGGCAAACACCAGGGGTCTGGGCATTCTAAAAATAAATATTTCTATTCCTCCTATCAAGCTTGACAAACTGAAGGAGCCTCCTTGTTGTGTAGTTACTTTCAAAGACACAATCTGCAAGCCCACTGTGCTGCTCTGCAATTTTGTTTAAGAGCAGAGCTCTTTGTATCATCTCTTTAAGGTAATACCCTAGGATTTCTTCTAATTTAATGCATTCCTGGATATTATTCATTTGACCTCATTGCAAGTTCATTTAGGAATCCACACAAAATAGGTGACCATGAAACAGTGATTATTTTCAATAAATTTCTGATTTTTAAGAGTTTTTATTTTATAAATTTATCTTTTTATTTTATTAATTAATCATTACAGTTTTGATACTGATGTACTAATTGTAGTTGCTTAAGTCCTACTAATAAATGAAAAAAGTTAATGAATATGCCAAACTTATGATCTGAAAATGTTGCAACAAAACATGGGTTTCTGCAATACAAAATTTATCTGGATATTGGTCACATGATGTAAACTGGATGAAATCAAACCTGAAACAAATGAAAACTGAACTGAATTAGTTTTTAAGTTCAAATCAGTTTAGAAATCTTATTTAATCTTAGTTGCATTATATTTTATTGCAAATTATACAATTGAAACAATTCGCAGTGCAGGCACCATACATATAAACTATATATAATTATAAACCACAGTATACAGACACTGTACTGTACATTCTTGTACATATAGTCTACATATAAACATTTTTTTCATAATTTATCTGCCAACAGTGGTGTCTAGACGGGGATATCTTTTCCCACTACTGCAGTTTCGCCAGCAGCAGGCCCAACTTTTTGGTTAAAGCAATCGCAAAAAAGCAAGAAATCCACCGCAAAACCAACCAAACATTCATTTTAATTATTTAAACCATTGAAAATTAAAATATAAATAAATCGATAAATTCCTTTCCGGCTGTTCAGCCGCGAAATTTCCTTTAGGAAACATCGCAGGTAGCCCTCAAAAATGAGAAGCCAAGAGAGACAGGATTGTGGAAGAAGAACACTCCCATTTCTCCGGGGGACGTTCCATTTAATATCCGTACACCGGGGTCGGAAGATGCAAATCCGAGGGGGTCCATGACCTAAGCAAATATGTGAATCCGAGGGGGTCCAATGCACAGAAAACAGAAATCCGATGGTATAGTTTCCAAATAGGCCTGAAAGGGTCCAAACCTTCCTTGGGTTTGAATTACCATGAATAAGAATCCGATAGGCAATAGGGAGGAGCTTAATGGCCCATCATTTTGTCAAGTTGGCAAAACATTTCCTTAGTTTCATTTTTTATTTAATTATTTTCATTATTGTAAGATAACTTTTGATAGGTTTTTTGCTTTTTGCGGACCATTTGATTGGATTTTTGCATTTTGCGGACTATTTAGTAGGATTTTTAATAAGAATCCGATAGGCAATAGGGAGGAGTTGAATTGATCTTCGACCATTAGGCATTAATTATACTGCGAATTGTACTCAGCAGCCTTTTTTGTCCTCATACAAATGTTTATTTGTTAAATTTCGGCTAAAACTAATACAAATGGATATTAGAATTTGCGTTTTTTCTAGACGGAATAACTATAGGACTACTAAGAAAATAAAAGTATATGACCGCTCCTATTGAAAATGTCAGTTGTCTTGAAGAATGTAACAAGATCCAAACTTCCTAAAATTGTAGCAATTTATGCTCTATGTTACTGACTCTACTAATTCATTAGTCTTCATTGTTTTAAAATTACTGTCAGCACATTATAAAACATGTTCAAAACTGAAAACTTTAGTTCTTGGTTGTCTGCTCTTCTTCTGTCTGCTTTACAATATTCTCTCCAGTTTCCATTAGGTCCTTGGCCAAATTATCTACCTCTTCTGCTGTCAAAATTTCAAACTTTTCCCCATCAGTCTCTTTAACAGCATTTACAGCCACAATCTTGGCTTGTTTTGCCCTCACTTCGATGGCTTTCCGCAAAGCCTCTTGAGCATTTTTTAACAAAGTCACTAAATGTGTCATTTGAGACTCGTATTCCTGAACTTTGAGCAGTTTCCTAGGGTATCGCTCTTCTGATCTAAAAGATGAAAGCATATAGAACAAAGCTACAATTTTGACAAAAGTGTTAAAAAGATGATACATTGCAATCGGAAAATCAAAAATCTATTAGAATTTTTGTCTAGTTTTATAGTTGTGCTGTGCAACTTTTTAATTTCAATGGAAACTATTTTTGCAAAGTGCATGCGCAGCAGCAGCAACTATCTATTGGGGCTGAACTGAAATTTGTGTTATTCTTCTTCCAAATATTTATTCAAAAGAAAACTGGAAGTACATTTGCTACAATTTATGCAATAGTATAGTTTTTAATTTCTATTTACTCTGCTTTTCGACATTCATTGGCAAATAAAATATTATAATCAGGTTGTTCTCTTCCCCAGGAATTCATCATATCCATCCAATCTTAACTAAATTGTTGTAATACTGTTCAAATTGTTAATTATCCTTCCTTCACTATTTGTAAAATTTGTATGAATGATAGCATTTTTTTGTATGTTTTGAATTTAAAATAGATGACATTAATTGAAAAATAATACCTAATAAAATTATCAGATTTTGTCTAAATGTTCCGAGAAATGGGCTATTCCATTTTTTAACCATACAGGGGTATGGAAATAAGATTTTGTTCTCTGGAACTCCTCTTGGAAAAAGGTTCCAAACTAAGTCAACCCCCTGGAATTCTTCTATCTTTTAAAGGATTATGGACGTAAATATTTTCTTTCTGAACGGTCTAGAATTTTTACGCTAACTGTTTAACCCCTTTGAAAAGCACATGAAGTAAGAATCTTCTGGCAAAGGGTCTGGAAATCTTAACCTTGGGAAATTACTTGGTGCCTTCTTGTTGTTGCCCCCTGGAAATTGCTTGACAGGATCAAACTATACACCCCAAAAAAACCTGTATTTCATTATAGACCCCTTGGAAAATCCAATATAAATTCTTGCAATCCCTTGGAATCCAGAAAAGTCAAACCCCTTGGAAATTTACGTCCATACCCCTGTACGGTTTTTAAATGGAATAGCAAAATCAATATTATTGGATCACTTTATAAAAAAGGTTTGCCTATTAGGATTTGAGTCAACACTATAACATTACCTCAAAAACAATAGTGCTTCGTTAATTTTCATTACATCTTTATGTGCACCCAACATGCGCACAACATTAGAATCTATAGTGTTCATTTTTTGCTTCACATCTTGATGTCTTGTCTGGTCCTTGACGAAGAGTGCTTGGTTGTATAAAATTCCTGTTCTAAATAGTCTCCAAGAAACATGTGTTGCTCCTTCAATTGCAGCCTTAGACCAATGTGCAATCACATTATTTGTGCATAACTTCTCAAAAGTAGCATTAAAGAATATTCGTCTTGTTTTTTCCACTCCTGTTTCCCTTTCAATCATTGGTCTTGTGTAAAGCTTCATTCCCTTTGAAGCAGCATTTGGGTACAGTTTTTCAGCACTCATAAGCATAGCATGCTTTCTCCCAAAAAAACTGTCAACAGATGCTTGACTTTTATAGACAACTGTAATAAGAAGTTCAAAAAATTATTTCTACCTATAAAGTCAATGTGGATCTGAACTACTTTTATAACAAGCATATATTCTAGTGAAGGAACCATGATGCTAATGTCCATAAACTATTCAATAGTATATTTTGCTGGAGATAGTATATGCCATTTTCTGTTTGAAAAGTAAAAGTACAATTTTTACTTCTGGTAGATATGAATATAGCATTGGAGAGTGGAAGTAAATCTCGGTCCTTTTCTTTTTATCTGTAATATATTCAAAATATATATAACTGAAAACGCATTAATTCTCTTTCTTATGCATTGTCAGTCATCGATATTTGGCACTAGGTAGTAGATGATACGGTGTATGATTTTAACAAAGAGTTAACATATTTTTACAAGAGCATCTACTGATAACATGTGCATCTACTGATAATAATGCCAAATAAATGTGTAAACTTTACTTACTAAATGACTTCGATTCTTCTGAAAATGACGACGAGGAAGGGCTTGGACTAGCCTTTGGCGAAGAAATAAATGTTCCAACTGCGGGCTTTTTTGCGCTGGCAAAATGTAAAATGGATGTTTGGGTTTTTCGTTTGATATTTTTTGTACCTGAAACATACAAACAAACATATAGTCTATAAATTTCTCAAAAACGTTTTTAATATATCAAATGCATTATAGTAACATGGGATTTCCGAAAATTAATTGCTTTTAAGATGCCGTTCTGACCTATGCGCTAAATATTGTAAATACAAATAAGACTTGAGCACTGCATCTAAATCTTGTAAATACAAATAATGTTTATTTCACATTTAGATACATTTCCTCACCTGATTGGCAAAACTCTTATTGGTCAAGAGCGTTCGAAGTCATAAAAATATTATTCTTTCATTGAAAACCACATTCCATTTTTCTATTTTGCATCAGGCTACTGGTTGTTGAACGCAAGTTTGTTAACAGAAGTAGTTTAGTTATTGTAAAGAACAAAGATGGATTGGTTCGGGCAATAAACTAAATACTAGGTTCGGTCAATCCTTCGACTTCGAGCTAAATATTGTTCCGTATTGCCCGCGCAAAAAGTTAGCATTATAATTTAAAGAGAATCAACGGCTATATCAGAGTGGCACTAGCCAATCTATAAATAATTAGCCAATCAAATCTTTTCGCATCACCTCTTTAAAGAGAATGAACGGCGATAAGGCAAGCTCGTCTAAAAATAAAAGGCAATCCAATTCAATAAAGCATGCGAGATGCACCATTGAATTGGAAAGTGATCACATGAAACTTGATCACATGAACATGATACGCCATTACTCAAAACCCGCAAAAGTTAACAAATTGAGCTAATCACATGATTTTATCATGGAGATGATGCAAACAGATTTGATTGGCTTGTTATTTATTGATTGGCTAGTGTCACTCTGATGTAGCTGTTGATTCTCTTTTAGTATTTGACCTTATATAGAGTTTATGAAGATAAAGATTTACTTACTTATTGGAGTAGATGCTTGTGCCTCTCTTTCAACAGTATCAATATCATGAAATAGACTGGAACAAGAGCTTGAATCTTCTGGGTACTGTAATTCAGAAGATAAGCTTGTTGACAAGGCTGCATCTTCTTCTTCGAGCGCTGTTGACTTTAGCACTGCATCTAAATTTTTAAAATGAGAAATAAAAAACGCTTATATAATTTCTCTTGTAAGGGTGGACAATATTAAATCAGAGGGTTCTGAAGGAGTAAAATGGGATCTGGGATTTGCCTGAAATGACATGCTGGGATTGGGTTATATACTATCGTATCGTTCGTTATAGTAACAAACTAAAGCCGCTTGAAACTAACAAGCGCTCCTCAAATTTCGTAATTTACATTTTTCTCTTTTTTATAAAAAATGTGGATATGAACATGTCAAAGTCTTTGTTATTATACTGCATTTTTACTCCAAATTCCTTAGCAATTCCTTAACTTTCTTTTAGCAATGCCAGAATTGGATGACCCAGGACCCTACGAGGATTCAGGACTCTACGAGGATCCAGGACTCTACGAGAATCCAGGACTCTACGAGGACCACACAGGACCCAAGATGCTGGTATAGGACCCAGGACCCTATACACTATGCCTAGTGGCGGTTAGCAAGGGTATCAACGGTACTACAATCCTTGCCAAAAGTCTTGGAACACTTTATCAAATTTTCTTCCTCATACTCGAGTTTCCCCGGTTCCCCCTTAAAACAATGTTGATTTGCGGCGGTTTATCACTCAATATTGTGAAAAAATGACTAAGCATAGCAGTAGGTCAATGTACTAACAGAACAACAATGTTTTGTGGGGAGGGTTGATTTATACAGTAATTACAGACATTGAAAGATAAATGTATTGAGTTTTGGACAATTTAACTAAGTGTTTCAAAGACTTTTGGCAAGCATTGTAGTCTAGTACCACTTTATTTTCAGAATGTATTTCATTTTTTCTTTATATTTTCTAAAATTAAAAATTTCAGCAATTCTGAAATTGAAAACTTTAGCAAGGTTTTGAGCGTTTTGTTAACCAGTATACCAATATCAGTTTAATAGTCACTAATTAAGCCTGTTGAACTAGATTTTGATATCCAGTAACACTTGATTGTTATACCCGATCCTGTGTGACGTCAATTATTTTGCTTGTGGGTGTGGGTAACCCAAACAGCAGTGATAATGCAATTTTGAAGATAAAAACACTGTTTCGAATAATATCTTTTTATTTTTTAGATGAGACCTTTTGTGGAAGAAAATGGCTTTCAGTCGTCTGGGGAAAATATTTGGAATCTCTCTATTCGCAAACTTTGAAGATACACGTTTACTACAATACATAAAATTAAGATGGCTCTCCGGACAACCTTTCTTTAAAGATAGTGTTGTAAAGCCTGCAACCAGCGTAGGTTTGAAAGATTTTCTAAAAAATATGGAATAATTTGTAATTTTATCTTGATCACAGCTAATTATCATGAAAAAAAAGTTGTTTAAATATTCATTCGAGTTTTTCTGATTTGTTTTTAGCCAATTTGAAGGGTGTTTCTCAAAACAATTCCAGGGGTGCCCCCGGACCCCCCGCGATCGCTCGCTTCCCTCATGTTCTAGTACCACATTATTTTAGTACCAGCCGCCACTGACTATGCCAGGACGAAGTTCATTAAAAATTCCTCATGATTTTATTGTAATTAGTGTAAAATTGTGGCATATTGAGCCCGTTTTTTTTTACTTTGCCGAATTTCATTGAACTTTGCTTATTTTACTTCGTCACGAAAACTGACCCAATGATTATAATTTATACCTTAATTTCATGTGAGTCTGCGCCCACAAAAGGAGTGAGTCTACGCCCACAAAAATTGGAAAATAACGACAAAGTGAAAAGTAAAGACAAAGTTGTTGCCTATTTGTATGAAAAAGTGAACCCACTTTGCCTAATGGAATTTGTTGACTATGTTATTTTAAAGAAACATTTTGTGTTTTGGAGAGAAACGCTCGATTTAGGTGCGCTCGCATCTAGGACAAATATTTTGGTGCGCTCACCCACGTGAAACATTTTATGTGCCTGTGAGTTTTTACTTATATCATCAAAGAATAACATATGGTGTCCATATAATATGCAGCACTTTGTTACTTTTTAACTCCACCACACCTTCATTCATATTCACTCTTAAGATATTACACTCTTAAGACTAATATATTGCTATTTTGAAATTTAAAGTTTATAAGATTAAAATATTTTGGAGTAAACTTTTCGTTTCCACAGATTGAAAAAATTTACTAATTTCCTGGCTGTCTGAGTAACGTAAATGACTGAATAATTGCCCTTTGCCGAATAAGCCCCCTCCTAAATAAGCACCCCCTAGAGGTAAAAATATTGATAAGCGCCCCTGCTGAATAAGCACCTGGCTTAATCAAACAAACGTATGAAAGACAAAAATTGATATCGCCAAAATGTTTTACAAACTGACTCTGATATGATAACGAGGAAGATGACGATGATGACGACATAGATATTTGAAGCTAACATGTTCATCAGTTTGTAGTATTTGAGATTTTATTTTGACTTTTGTTACATACTTTCTTATTTATATCTTTATCGCTTTCTTGAATTAAATTAATAAGCGCCCCTGCCAAATAAGCGCCCTCTGAAAGTTAAAAAATAAAATAAGTGCCCTGAACCTGGGCGCTTATTCAGTCATTTACGGTACTTGTTTTGTTTTTTTTTTGTAATTATGCTGTGTTCGCAAAAAAAATTGCCAAACCAAAAATGAAATTCAGATTCTCTTCCTTGAGAGCCGAAAGCAACTAAAATCTGCTCAAAAATGGTGTAAATTAACTTAAATATGGGATTCTTCGCCGTTATCAACTACGTCACTACGGAGTCACATGGCAAGGTAAGACTGGTTTTATTTATACTAAGCCTTTTTTAATGCTAAGGAACTTTCAGTACTGAAAACTGGAAATTTTTAAAGAAACTTCTATATTCCATAATCCATACTCCAACATTCCTCGTTTTAAAGATAGCCTTCCAGTACTGAAGCAAATTCTTAGTTTCTTATAAAACAAATTACGTATATCACTCCAAGTGGGCTCTCAGTGATTGAAACAAAGCATGATATATTTAACCGGAATAGAACTATTTCACTTCAAACGTTTTATGTTCTATTTACCCTAATTGTCGCGACATTCATAGTTCAATTGCTCTATCGTTTTAAATAGCAAATTTGCGGTTTGCTCTCAGGAGTGTAGTTTGCACTTATGCGATCGCGTGTTTCATTTTCACCAAGGTGCTGAAGTCTTCCAAAAAGATTTTTTTATTGTTTATTCCAAGTTAATAATATGATTTTTGAGGTGGAGTCCGGGGGGGGCTACTACTATATATACCGGTACGTAATGTGCCATTGAAAATTGCGGCTTTTTGCTACAATATGGTGAAGTTACCTGTTACCCACGGAGGTAACAGTACCACCGGACTTCAATAGGGAGGCTTGCCTTATACTTTTGGGTCTGGGATTTCGATTGCATAAATCTTTTTAGATTGAAAAATGTTGAAGCAAAAATTATAATTTTGGCTTTAAATATTTGAAATCTTATATTTTTGGATAGAATATAAAGAAATAGCATAGAAATGTTAATAAAAAGATGTTACAATATAGGCAGCAAAATTGTATCATACTATCATATTTTGGGGTATGCTTTTTCATTCCATTATATTTTTGGGTCAGCTCAATATTTTCTCGGGCACGCCCCCTTACCCAAGTTAGATGGTACTCCCCCTTGGCTGTTACTCGGAAATCGTTTATTGGGAGGATGCAAAGATGATACAAGCTGCAACTTTTTTTGGTACTTTACTTTCAAAACATTTCTAAAACTGGTCACCTTTTTTAATCAATGGTTACATTGTGATAAAATTTCTATATTGTCATAAATGCGCAGTCTTCGCTGAATTAATAAACAAACAGCATGTCCACTCCAATAATCATTTAAGTGCCCATTTAATTTCCACTGTGTTCCCTTTCAAACAAAACATATTGTCGCATTGATCTCATAGTGATAAAAAACCTTTTGCTAATGACTTGAACTCACGTTCATTCCTAATCAAATACTTTTGTATGCACTTTAATTCGGACCTGTAATCTCTTGCAAAAAATGCAGGATTAAGAAAGAAAACAGATAGGTATAAATATAAACGTGAATATAAACATAACTTTGATAAACACAACATTTCTATCTAATCATTCTACCTACATACAGTTTGTGGGGCTTGAAGTGTCATCAGTGGCAGGGGGAGAACGAAAAA
>JAYJMH010007186.1:0-25242 GCA_036873815.1 Phacellophora camtschatica
CATAATTTACTAACCTCTAACCCAACCTGTGCGTAATACCTATTTCATAGGTTCTGTACAATATTGATATAGATAGACCCCCTTTTTTATTACTTTTCCCACCTCCAGAAGGTATTCCGACCCCCTACTATTAAATTTTAGTGTCTTAAATTTGTTATTGCATTTGTTACTACTCTATATAAATATTTCTTTCATTTTGTTGATTATGCATGTACATGAAGGTTTTTTGTATCACTCCCTATCCATCTCACAGTAATATTATTCAAACCTGCCCAACTTTCTACCCCTCCCCCCCATTATTCAAACTCCCGCCAATTAAAATTCAAGAAGTTTCCAGCCTCCATTTTACCTCGCCTCCCCCAACTTAATTAGGGACCCTAGAGTACTGTCTACATGCACTATTTTCAAAAACATCATTAAAGTGTATTTCAAGTCCATGTGAAATAGAATATTAAAACAAGAAGAATGAGACTTTTCTCGATAGCACATATCGTTTCTGAGATATTAGAATTTAAAGATTACGTTTGATGACGTCACAATAATGAATCGAGAATTGGGACAAATTTTAAAATCTAAATATATTGACGAAATGATTTTTTTTAATCCAATGATGATTTTCTTGCTGATACCCTGGTTTTAACAGCGCACTATAAAAGTAATTTATTTTTTAAATACTAAATTTAAGCCCCAATTTACTTTTTTTATTAGAACAGTTAGCTTCGGTTTTAGCCTGGGTTTTAGCCTGGCTTTGCTCTTGGACTTGTTTTTACAAACTTGCTGCCCCACACTCTTCTCAAGACGACTTTCTCAAAAACGTATTTGTGCGTTTGAATGCCTCCATAATTTTGTACTTAACGTAATAAATAATTTCTGAGATGCCAAAATTTGTTGATCCAAATCTCTGTCCGGCATATCTTATAAAAGTTTTTCTTATAAAAACATGTATTTTGATGCTGAGCTATGGATCTCAGATTCTGATTTTTGCTAATGACGATTATTTTCACTAATGATTTACCAGATTGTGAAGGCAATGGTTTTGTATAAATGTTAACTTTTTGCTTTTTGTTATACTCTCAAAATTTTCAGTTAATTTCTAATCCATGTGCGGCATGTGAGTATTTCTAGCAACAAAATGCTCGGAAAGACTTATTAGATACCACAGTTATAATGAACTGTTTTCATATTTATGGTTAGTTACACGACCGCTACTCCGCCGCTCCCTCGATCCCAGAAACGTTTCGCAACTGACAACTCGAAAAGTTCCTAAACCACATTTCTGTTTGCAAATTTAAAACTAGAACGGGACAAGAAGGAACGATGCGACGTTGACGAGGATCAATTTTTGGTTCTATTTTATATGTTTTCTTTTATCGTTGCTCATCACCTTTTCTTATCAAGACCTGCCAATTTCCGAGGTCTGACAATCTGAATATTTAAATTTATTTTTTACCAACAAATATCTGGAGATTTGACCAAAAATCTGGAGATTATCTGTGGAAGAAGAAATGTAGAAAGAACTATATCCCTTGAGACTTCATCCGCGTAATACTGTTTTCATGCTCGTATTTCCCCTCCAAACAGAATACTGACAACTCAGCAACAATTCACCAAAAGAACTTACTTACTAGGATCTACTAATGACAGAGATCTACAAAACTAAACTAAATGTAATCTGAATCCTAGTTTTATGAAAGGAATATTTTTGAAAAATAAACAAAATATGATCAACGAAAAAAACAACAACACACGCAATATTTTTTGCAGAAGAAACCATCTTAAAAGAAACTAGCTCTTAAAATCGCCACAAAAACACAAAAGTAAGAACTGTATATGATCCTTTTTCTTCGCATAGGTCATAAAATTTTAGCTTCATATTCATATTTTATGTTCTGATATTCTACATCTGGAGTGTCGTCAAACTAATAATACTAATATTATTAGCGAACATAACAACAACTAGAGCAATAACAAAAACACTAACAACAACAAACAGAACTAAGAACGTTTTAAACTAAGAAATTACACTTTTTACAAAAGTTTTCTTTATTAAAATGTGATTGTATTTTGTATTATCTAACTACAAAAATCGACTAAAACCTTAGCTCAGAGGTCTATCAACCGGCAAAGACCTACATTACCTGTTATTCTATAAAATGGTTTACGAAATAAAACATGTTACTTTTTCTTAAGAAATTCCTAGATTCAAGCATAAGAAATTTTTGAGAAACTTTTAGTACTAAAATTACTTAGTATCTTGGTAAGCTTTTTGGTCTAGTTTTTATTGATCATTGACTGTGATCTTAATGACACTGTTGACCATGGTATTTGCCAAAAGCTGGATCACCACGGTGTCCAACAACAAGAATTCTGATGGTGTAAACCGTACTTGTGCAAGACGATCTTGTCAGGTTAATTGTTTCATTACAAAATTGAGGGCGCTGATGTTTGTGTGCCGCAAGGCTCACTTCTCGGCCTCTTTTTTTCATTTACATTAACGATCTCCCACAAGTTGTGTGAAATTCTGCTGTCTCCAATACGCTGATGATACCAGTATGTGGTATCAATAATAATTAACGAGCCTGTATCATCAATAGGACTCAGCTGAATGAGGCCATTATCAATGATCTTAAACAAGTGGAAACTTGGCTACAAGTTAATAAACTTTCCTTAAATGTTTAGAAAAAATATTCCACGAAGCAAAAACAAAAAATCCTCAAAAACCGAAATGAGGATTTTGAATTAAAAATTCACGACAATGAGATAAAAACAAGAATATCTTTGTGTACAGATTGACAACTATCTAGATTGGAAAGAACGCATAAGGACTGTTTCTACAATGATTTCTAAGGCTGGTGGCTTTATGAAACATGCCATAAGTCTTTCCTGCTATAGGAAGCCCTGAAACGCTCTACACATCAGGCATTGTTGAGCCACGTTTCCGGTAATTTTTCTCTGTTTAGAGCTGTGTCGGTTCGACCGAGGGGGGTCATACACAAAATTTCCGGAACGTACGCTGGGGGTGGGTGGGTGTTTTTTGAGGTCGTGCATATTTTTCCCGATGACTTGTAAATTTTCCCTAGTGTAAAATTGTCAATGAATCTGGATGAATAAGCACTGAGGTTCAAAATCAGAACAAATAAGCACTAACATGTATTCTTACCTCACAAAATAAAATTGTTCAAAGCTACTCTTCTAGTCTAAACTACATTTTATGCATATTGTATTCTTGATTCTGAGCAAAGATTCAATGTGCAAAGTCATGTGGAAAATGAATCTGAGAAATGAATTTCAAAAACTCACATTGCTCCTCTTACAACCTCCGCAATACAAACCTGAGTTTGTGCAAGGCAAAATCAAGTAATGGGCAAAGTTACTTTTCTTACGGAGGAGCAAAACTGGAATGGATTCGCCCGGATCCTCTCTATACATATTTCAAGATCAATCTGGGGACGAGTTTTTCTTTTAATTGTAAATTTTTAGTACTGTAAATAGATTTGTTTGTTCACCTGGATGATAAATTTAAAAATGTTGTTTCAATCAAATCTACGAAAAATTATGAATTTGTTTTTTGAAGGGAAGTGCTGTGGAATAATACGATGTTATGGTTAGGATAATTCGGTTAATGACGACATTATGAACTTTTGTGGTAGTGGGTGTGCCTTAAAATAATTGCTCTGAACACGTAACATATCAAAAATAACCAAAAACGGTTGCATCTCTGTCGATATGATTGCAATACTTTATGTATATTCAAAACATTTTGAAAGCATATAGTTTTTTTGAAAAAATAACAGATAGGTTCACTGTGCAGTTGTCAAACGAGTGCATGCTGGGAACCGGATGCCGGCTATCGGACAAGAATATCTTAGTGACTAGAATGCCGGCCATTGGACAAGAGCATAATAGCCAGCATTTTGGTCCTGGCACAAAACCTATTCATTGTGGAAAGTTTGATGTCATTGTTTGTTATAGATTTTAAGTTATGGCACATTTTCTGTTTTGATCTGCAAAGGGCGCATCCAATAATGAAAAATAAAATACATATTGCCTACCTTTGAAAGCAGCCGTGTCATTAAATTTTATATTCATTGACCTGCCTTTGACAGACAAGAGTTTTTCTTCTGATTTTGTATTTGGTTTGTGCTGGCACGCACTTACTTGCGCCCTTGGGTGGATTTCTTGTCCTTGCACCCACGAAATTTTTGCTCTGGCGTACCCGAGATCTCTATTAAAAGGTGCACACTCTTTCTATTGAAAAATAATACCAAGAGATTACTCTGTATTTCTCTCTATTTTTATCCACCGGGTTTCCCAAGAAAAGGTAATAGATTTGATCAAGGTTAACTTGATCAATACCCATATGAACATTAATTTTGAAAATTTAAATTTGCCTCCCACTCCAAACCAGAGGTTTCAATTTTAGCCTAAGCTCTTCAAATATCGTGTTGTAGGATTTTCTGATTCATGGCGGTGTTTCAGACAACATAGTTTGTTTTTTAAAACACTTCTGAGCAATGGTTCCAAAAAAAATCTTCATAATCAGTTGTCCATGTCCAGTGTTTCCAAGCATCATTCAATTAATTTCGTAAAATGCTATGGTTTAGGAGACCCAAAGACGCAGTTTAGACGAAAATCTAGATCTCTGGTTTTGGGTTGTGAGCAAATTTGAACTTTCAGAATTAATATCTTGACTCTCGATGTCAAACTAGGTATCAAATTTTCATTTAATTACCGGAAAATATTTTAAAAATTGTTTCGAATACATTTGAGTTAAACTCGCCTTGATCGAAGCTGCTATTTTTTTGGGACACAGGGTATACAATTTTAAAAGCACAAAAAAAAACAAAATATATTGTCACAAGAGTAATAATACTTGTATGCTTTGTAATTCAGTTCTTATGTCTGGGTTTCTTTGCTTTCAAGATTCAATTTGGTTTTTAATTTAGATGCCATAAAATTTCCAAAGATGACTATTACCAAATGGATCTTTTGAGAACATTAAACGTTTTATGTGATATTCAAAAGTTGTTTTTATGAAGTTTTAGGGGGGGGCTGAAGCCCCCAGCCCCCCTGCTTCCTACGGGCCTGGTAAGTGTGATCTCACGGTGATTTGTAGGAGGCCAAGGTCACCTTTCTTTGGAAAAGGAAGAATACAACCTTCTCTTCATTGTTTGATTGTTTGCGGATTATAAACTGCATTACAGAGACTTAAATTATCATTTCATTTGCCTGTTTTTTATACTTCTGGTTTCTATAATATTGTCAAGGCCTGTAGCTTTTCTGTTTGGTAGCTCCTTGGTGATCGCTTCTAGTTTGTCCATTGTAAAATTGCCTTTTCTGATATCAAGTTCATAATTGATGATTGTTTCCAGAGGAGTGTCCAATGCGGTGGGTAATTAATTTACTAAGTATATTTCGAAAAGGTTTTTTCCACTTGTCTAGGTGACTTAACGCTTTTAGTTTGGCTTTATTGGTGGACTTTCTGCAAACACTAATTTCATTTACTGTTTGCCATGCAACGGACGATTAAATTATTACCTGCAGTCTGTGCTATTTTGTTGATTTTTCGTGCACATTTTTTGTTTTTGCTTGTATGTTTTGATGATGTTGATGTTCGATTTGGTTGCACATTTCTCTCCTTAGCTGTTTTTGATAGATTCTCAGGTTTCATGTATATTGATACCGTCTCCAACGGAATTTTTCATTTTACTCTGGGTTTTAGGTTCAAACAGTAGGCATTCAGATGCAGCTACTTCATTTGCCATAACATAAGTTGTTATATGAGGGGTTAGGTTTGTTAGTGTCTATTTCTTTTTGTAAGGCATTGCATTTAATTCTGAGCATGCATGATGGTGAAGGTATGATGTATGCCAGTGTTCTTTGTTAGAGTTGAGCAGTCATATCTTAGGAAGGTTGATTGCTTTGATTTGTTGGCATGTAAACTGAGGTGGATGTTAGCACCTACCCCAGTGGAGGCAGTACCATTTAACTCGGATAGGAGGAGCATGTCCAAGGAAATCTAGAACTGACCCAAAAATATAATAGAATGAAAATTCAAACCTAAGAATATAATAGCATGTCGCATGTTATGATGCAATTTTGCTGCCTATAACCTCATTTTATTGGATTTCAGTTTGGATAGTAGTTTACTCCAAAATATACAAATTTTTTAGAGTCAAAGCTATATTTTTTGATGAAACATATTCAGGCCCAAAAATTTATTATCAAACTGAAATCCCAGACCCAAAAATTTATAACATATCCCCTACTCAATTCAGGTGGTACTGCCCCCCCCCCCCCTAGAGCACTTACAATGTGATAATAAGAGTTTACTCCAACAAATGAGTAATATGTGCTTGGCAGTTAGTGATGCTATTTATCCATTTTATATTAACCAAAATGTATTCAAGCTGAAAACCATTGTGGTGTTAAAATTCAACAACATTATTAACACTAATCAGTTATAAATTCAAACAATAGAATACAACTGAGCAAATAGGGATCAAATGCATTATTTATTTACAAATAGTTTTACAGTAAATTGGTGCTGTCAGAATTTTAACTACAGGGTTCCATAAGCATATTCTGTGCTTTCAGAAAAGGTCACACTATTGCAGACTGCTTCCATGGGTGCTTGGGATGAAGTAGAGATAAAATAAAAAACAGAAACAACGCAAAAAACGATAAATTCAACAATATTTTTGTTCCATAAGCTTCCTGCCTTTATTTCCATTAAGTCTGATGTTGTTATTATTATTATTATTATGTTATTTACAATAAAAATAAAGCACCTTTTTCTTACCAATAGATTTAACAAGGCCAGCATCAACACACTCTTCCATTGCTTTCCATGATTCCATAAAATGAACATCAGAGTAAATCAAATGTCCATCTTTATCTTTAGGAAATGGTTCATCACCTGCTCTCAATCCGATGGGCCAATGTATGAGATAAAGATCCAACCAATCAAGGCCTAAAAGTTCCAATGAAGTTTTCAAAGCTGGCATCACATCTTCATGATTATGTTTTGTGTTCCATAATTTTGAAGTTATGAAAATGTCCTCTCTCTTCAGAGACTGCAAAAAAAGATGAACTTTAATGAAGGCATTCTTAAAATTTCCCAGAATCAAATTGACAATATTTAACAACAAATTTACTCTTGATTAAGTTCCTTCTACAAAAGCAATCTCAGGTTTTGCAATTATTTATCTGATAACAAACATTAATTCACAAATGGTATTGTTTTTTGTTTAAAAAAAATTCCAAAGGAGGGCAGCATCTTTTGCAACTGCATTTACTTGTTATTAATTTTTGGAAGCTTTTCTCTAATTTTCTTTTCTCTGAGGAAATCCAGAACTGACCCAAAATGGCCAAAAACATAATATATAATGGAACAAAAACGCAAAAATATAATATTATGGTGCCTGTTATAAAGCAATTTTGCTACCTACATCTTTTATGCTACTTTGTAACATTTTACACAAAAAATATATTAATTAAGATCACACTTTTAGAGTCAAAATTTCATTTTTGATGAAAAACTTTTCAGACCCAAAAACATCTTTGTTATTGAATCGAAATCCTAGTAGACCCAAAAATTTAGGACCCCAACCCAAGTCAAGTCATGTGTGGTACGGTGAAAATAATTAAGGAATCCAATTATAATAATAATCTTTACTGGCCACGTGAATAATTACCCTACCCCTTTGCCAATTCTTTGCTTCAGAGCATCTCCAACTTCTTTCTCGTTTCCATAAATCCATGCACAGTCGATGTGGCGGTAACCAAGGTCAATTGCAGCCAAAACTGCAGCTCCAACTTCGCCTGGCTTGCTCTTCCAAGTTCCTAAACCTAGGACTGGAATTTCAGCACCATTGTAAAGCTTTAATTTCTCGTGTGAGACCATGCTGTTTTGACCAGGCCTACTTTTCCTTCGATAAGTTACAAAAGAGAAAGAAGCAACAATTTTGTGAGTTAGTTTTAGATACGCTCCTCCGCAGCAGTGCAATATAGAGGAAAATAATATTTTTGATCAAAGAATCAACCTTCTGAACATGAAAAAACTAAAATGGTTAAAAACCCCTTTTCAATACATGTCTACATCGAAACTTGCGTTTCAAAAAGGTTTCCTCCTTACTTAGTCAGGCATCGTATCGTAAAAAGATAGCGGTGAGGGACTTTCCCTGTCATTCATTGCGCTCGATTTGTGAATCACTCTATAGGACTATAGGTACTGGACTTTGGAATTTATCAGAAAGTCGCTCAAAACATACAAAATCAACGACGATATACTCTAACCATGTTATTCAAAGCAAAAAAAGTTGATTAAATAATTTCAACTGTAATCAATCATATTGTGTGTTTAATAAGTAGTTTTCTTTTTGTCATGAACATTTTCATATTTAGTTATATGTTACAATTGCTGTATAAGTATACTTAAGAGTAAAGAGTAGGCATTATAAAATCATAAATCTGGGGAAAAACCTAAAATCAATTCTCTCTCTCAAATACGGGGAACAGGGGAAAACGGGGAAACAGTAACAGAGGAGGAGGATGGATTTATATCGGCGTCCAATCAATTAACCGCAATGAGTCTCGGGAAAAATCTCCCTGCCGCCATCTTTTTCGGAATGGCCTATTTATGGACATAGTTTTATCATCTCAACTTTTGGAAAATTTCCTCCCTTATCGATACGAAATCTTAATAAAGAAGGCATAGTCAATAGAAATGAAGAAGGCAAGAAAATACAAAAATATAAGGCAAAGCTTTTAATAGAAATCATTGCAAAAACCATATAATTTGGCAAAAAAAACAAACATTGCATATTTTAAGTATACTACATTATAGAACAATGCAAAAGATGCTTTTTCTGCTTTACTGGTAATAACCTTCGTACCCTTTTGTCATTTTCAACGCCATCGTATATTTAAACCCGTTAATGTACATTAAATCTAAAGAAAATTGCCGTAAATAAAAGTGATAAACGTTTGTTTTTTTTTAATTCTCAGTATAATTGCACAGTACTGCCGGAAACTGCTGCAGGTTTAAAGGGGCATACTGGGTGACAGTTGCGGCGTTTGGAAAATCACCAAATTCAAAAATTTATTTTCCAGCTGAGGTGAAAAGGATCAAATTGATTTCAAAAAAAGTCTTTATGTTCAGAACAGGAACAAATGATGACGTAATTTCGACTTGAAAAACCTCATTTTGAGATGTGATTTTTTAAAAACTTTGTAATTTGAATAAAATGATAACTTTGTACGTCTTCAATCGAGCATGATATACTTCCACATCATGATTTTACGATCAGTAAAACATCAGTAACCATATAAAACTGAGTATGAATAACCCCCAACCCCCACGCCTAACACACAGGTTCCGACGGCACTGTCATGCAATCGCTGGAATCACTTGAATTAAGTTTTTACGCTTGAAAGCAATTTTAATTTTCAGTTTTGAATAGGCAAATGTGATCGCAACAAATATCCCGATATCCTAAACTCTAAGTTCGACCTTTAGACTGGCGTACGATTCAAGATTTGTAGTCTCATGGATTGTAGTCTCGTGGATTTGTAGTCTCGTGGATTTGTAGTTAGTAAAAATTACGGAATTAGTAAAAATAGTTTTTCAATTTTGTTTGGAAATATCAATTTACAATCTGAATGAAATTCGTTTAATTTACATCAGATTTTTGAGGCAATTAAACTGTAGTTTTTCCTGACGCTTTTAGGCAAATGCAGGACAGAAATAGTTACGTTCACGCAATCTATCTTTTTAAAAACCTGCCTGCATGAACATATTGTCAATGTGTTTTTCCTGCAAAACATCAAATAAATAATTCGTAGAAAAACAGAAATCATTTAATAAACAGTCAAAAATACACGATATCTACAACACCAAAGTACGGCATTTAAGACACCAAAATACGACACCTTAGACACTAAAATACGACATCAAAGATACTAAAATACGACATCAAAGATACTAAACATAGTTAACACAGCTTACAAATTTTGCCAACTACATTACCATGTTTCATGAAAAAACAGTTAAAACATCTTCTGGTAAATAAACCTGAAAGAATTCTGAAATTTCAACGGAATCTTAGCATCAGTGCTTGATCTTCAACTTGTTCCAGTTCATGCTGGAAAAATATGAATTTGAATTAAAATCAAATAAACATCGAAAAAAAATTTACAAAATTTTTTCAATACAATACGTTGAAAAACTAATACTGCTACTAATACCACTGCTACCAATCAAAGCATCACAAAAAATCCGCACCACAGAATCTTTTCCGTCCAAGAAAAATTTCTCGTAAAATTCCCTTACGAATGCTCCTTTTGCGAAGAAAAAGGTACTAAATTCAATTCTTAATATCCAAAACTAATTTTGAGGACTTCCTCTAGTGATTGATGAAGAATAAATCGATGATGTTTATTTCTACAGCTTTCAAAAACTTGTTTTTATCGTCTGTCTTCTTCAGCTCTGTTCTAGATATTTCGGCATTCTGTTTTGCAGAAATCTATTTTTGAAAGCCAAGTGGAAAACCAGATATTTAAAAATTATATGAATTGATTAATTTGCATTTTCGGCAGCAGAACTAAACTGTAATAACTAAAATCCAACAAGTAGTTCGGACACAACAACGAATCAAACACCGATAATATTTTCTGTATAAATATTTATATAAATAGTAAAATACCATTTTTCAACAATTTTAAGCAAGTAGCAAGGGAAAATTGTATTGCGATGTGCGAACCTAAATGTTCTGTTTTATAAAATCTGCCTTTTACGTAACTAAACAAAATTAAAGTTCAATAAAAGAAAAGGGCAACTCCTTCACAAAAAGCAACATAGAAGTATGACAATTTGGATTATAACTTCTATGAAAACAAAAACCCACCTGTTTCATCAAGATTGTCCAGTGATGCTTCGGAGTCATCATCATATCCTTTCGTTCCGTCACGCATAGTGTCATCAGACTCAATTGGCATTGTTTCTCCGTTTTGTGACAATTCTTCATCCAGTGGTTCTTCATTCCTTTTTCTTTTCAATCTTCTGGTATTGCCGAAAGGAGAGTCACTCTCGTCATCACCAGATCTCGACCTTCCCTCGAAGAACGATTTTCTTTTCTCAGAGTGTGATTGTTTCCTCCTTTTAATTTTCGATTTTCTCACCTCCTCAAAAAAGGCAGCGTCACTCTTGTCATCCTTTGGTTCTTTACTTTTTCTATCTTGCGATGTTTCCTTCTTAATAAAACGTGCTTCAGTAGCCCCTTCAGCTACATTCATACCACTATCATCAGATTCATTTGGAAGCTCAGCTTTAACAACAGACTTCGTTTCATTTGAAAACAACCTTGAAGAATCTTTTGTGTTTGCTGCACTAATCGGAATAACTATTGCACTGGGGGTTATCATCTTCGTCGAAGCAAAGACAGGATCTTTGTTTGGTTCTGTCAAATTAACATTTGATAAATTAGCAACAGTAACACTTTTAGTGACATGACTAACCGCTGTTGCATTTAATTTAACCGTTGCAATAATATTTTCTTTTGTTGAGGCTTCTTTGGTTGGTTTAGCCGTTCCATTTGGACTGAGTATGGCTTTGCTTGCTTTTAAGGTAGTTTCTTTGGTAGGTGCCATGGATGTTATGTATGTAGAAGATGTTGTAGAGGGTGCTGTAGTGGGAAAGTAAAATGTTTGAAAGAAAATTGTATGCAGATTAAAAGATAAAAATAACTGTTAAAAAAACGAAATCCTTTCATATTAGGAATAAAACTAAATGTTTGCCAGCAAACAGCTGCAAACACATGGAAACACATCTAAAGTTCTTAAAACAGCAGTTTTGAAGAAGAATTCATACGAAAACTTTGCAGTGTGCAAACCCAGGATATTGAAGTTGGTGTACCACAAGGCTCGTGCCTGGGTCCTGTTCAATTCCTAGTCTGCATAAATGATCTCCCATGCATGGTCCACTCCTCTAAGGTCTCAATGTACGCTGATGATACTAGTCTTGGTGCAAAAGCTAAGGGCATTACTCAGTTGAGTTAGGCTATCAATAACGAGCTTGAGCATCTAGATATATGGTTAAAGGGCAATAAACTATCGTTAAATGTCACGAAAACTCACTCTATGCTTATTTGCTCAGATGAGAAACTCAGCGTACAGATTCAGGATAAAGAACTTGAGGTAGTTCAAAAGACTAAATACCTTGGAGTTCAAATTGACCAATATCTAGACATATAAAATGGAAAGAACATATAAAAGTTGTCACCACTAAGGTATCCAGAGCTATTGGACTTTTAAAATATTGCAAAAAATTTCTTCCAATAGAAACCGTGAAGACACTCATTTTCGAAACTGTTGTTCTGTCTGGGGTGTATGTGGTACTACTGAAATGAACCAGTTGCAGAAACTTCAAAATCGAGCTGCAAGAATTCTAACTAACAGCAGCTTTGATGCCCCAGGTATACCACTTATCGAAAGACTTGGATGGAAGACCATTAGTGAACTTATTAATCTAGAAACGAAAACAATGGTCTTCAAATCCAATAATGAGCTGGCTCCGAGGTATTGTGTGACCTGTTCTCCAGAAAATCAAAATTTTCCTCTCATAACCTAAGAAATACCACCACAGACCTAAGGTTACCTAAGAAACTGTCTACTAATGGGCAAGAATGTTTTTCTTTTAGAGGAGCTAAATTGTGGAATAGCCTCTCAACTGAGTGTGAACAGGCATCTTCCCTTGGCTGTTTTAAATCATCGATTTAACTGTTTGGGCTTTTATTTATTTATAGTTATTATCCATTGCTTTTTCATATATAATATTGTAACATTCATTTTTAACATTATTATTAATATACTCCAAATTGTAAATATTTAAATTGTAAATTTATGTTATAATGGAGGGACCCTTCAGTCGTCAGATTGCAGGGTGACCCTTCTTAAAAGAATTGAAATGAAAAATGAAATGAAAAATGAAACCATGAATGGTGAAGAAACAAATGTATGCTAGTGTGCATTGTTTTAGATGAGCAAGATCAGAACATGGCTAATGACAGAGAATTGTGGAAACAAAGTAACAAAACAAATAACTTGTTAACAGAATATCCGTGAATGAATTTTCAAGCAACTACTTGCTTCTATGTTGCTGCCATACCAGCAAAATCAATTTCATCTGCAGTTAAATTTGACAGTAAAATTTTCTTACTGAGTGAATAATTTTCTGTAAAACGATAACGTCAGTAGCAAGGAGCATCATAAACTAGATTTAGAAACATTAAAGAATGTACAAATGTCTACCCAAAACATCATTAAAATGAGAGATACGTCTTGCATAGTAGAAGAATACATTCAAATTTTTCGCAAACTACTCCATTTTGACATCACCGAGTATAAATAATGAATTTTGACGTCATTATTAGTAAATTTGGATCCAAGCTTTATGTTTTTTCTAATATCTGCAAAAATGACAAATGTTTATCCGACAAGATTTGTTAACAGCATCCACAAATGAAGTTGTGCATTTCGTTTGTGTCAAAATAAAACTTGGCAGTGTCGTAATAAAATTTGGTTGGAAAACAAAAAACATAACGAACTCCGAATTATTTCAAAATAAAACTGACCTGAAGTTGAAGAGTTAGTAACTAGAAGTTCTTTGCGGACAAGCTCTTCTGTAGGTGTCTTGGGTCCAGACGTTGTAGAAACTTTTGCAGAAGATTCCTGTTTCAGAAAAGTAACATAAATAAATTGATTAACTCTTTTCGTTTTGCATAAATTATCATAAGAAAATTTCCAACCTGCGTTTAAATTCGTTCAAAACATAACACAATACAATAAACTTTCTATAATTCGAATCTCCTTAGTTCCAACTCTCCATCATTTGAACAGATTTTCAAGCACCATCAGATACATTTCTGGTTATTCTATAACTTGAACAAAATTATCGGTCCCAAAGAAGTTTCAATTATGGATTCTACTGTTCAATCAAATAATTTTAGTAAAGATCATTGTTTAACAGGTTGAGTCAACGTCAAATGAAATGTATATACTATATATACAATTATTTTATGAAAAACCTTACCCTTTTGCTGATAACTTCCCCTTTTTCTACATTCTGCATTCTTCGTGTCTAAATAAAATAAAAATTATGATCTTTAATCTATAGATTAACGCAGTCATCAGAAAAATTAATTCACTGCCGTTCTTGGATAATAATCTGTACATTTACAAACAGTATACTCATGAAAACAAAGTATATAATATAGGTTTAAGAACTGCAATCGAAGCAACAAAGTATAAATGTGTCTACATTTTGCGTAATGTTTCACAATTTCAACATTTGTACAACGCTTCACAATGCAATGAATTTTAATGCAATGGAATGAACAAAAGTTAATGCACTAAATGCTAATATAGAATAGTCATCTCTTTTTGTCTCTAAACATAGATTTAGTCTTTTCCTTTTTAAACTTGAATTAGTCTTTTCTTTGATAACAGAGACGTTATTATGGAATAGTTGTAAATCATGGAATAGAATAGTCATACTGGTAATGAAATTGATTGTGAAGTTGCAATTTCCTGCCTGCCAACACTTCAATACCTACTTAGATAATATAATATCTTGTAAAATAATATAATACCTTAATAATATGTATAATAAATAATAATATAATATCTTACCAAATTATTTATAAGAACTTGATGCTTTTTAAGTCCAACAAGAATGTCTTTGACAATGATGAGCACTTTTGTGTTTGATGATTGGTTCACGGAAGAAGGAGTCACCTTATTTGTTAACTTGTCCTCAAATGTCTCAATTTCCACCTTGAAAATATTATAGCAACAAAATAAGTTTTTAAAATTTTATAGCATTTAAAAAAGTTAGAGCATATTATATATATATTTTTCCTCATTCATGAATAGATTTTTTTAATTTTCTGACCATTTTGCTGGGTGTATTATATATCTCTTGAAATGGAGTTTTTATTAAATCAAGCAAAAGTGATTGCTTTGTATTCTGATTCAATTAATTGATGCTGCTTTTCCTAAACCTATTTCGTTACAAATTTACAAACAAACAAACAAACAAACAACAACAAACCTGGTGCTTCCTCGTTATGTTGCTAATGACAGCCAGATCATGTTGAATCAAAGTGAATTTCAGTCTTTGAGTGATGTTCAATTTTGTCACAAATGTGTTCAATTTTTTCAATCCCTGTCAATAAAAACAAAGAAAAGTAACATTCTGATGACAGAAAGTCTGCCAAACAAAGCTTTTGTTTTTGCCTCCATCTTTCTGGAACACTGATTTTGAACATGAAAACAAACAAACAAACTGTGCCATTAGTATCTGAATCTTTCCTTTTTAAGCTAATTTTCAATAGATTTGACAATGTAAGCAAAGTTTTTTGGTTTTTAAAGAAATCTAATCTTTACAGAAAATTGAGCCTAAACTATTATAAAAACTCAGTGGAATCATTTGACTTTGAAATTTAAGCAGTTTAATAAAATTTCAACTGTAAAAATCACACAAATAGCTCTTAAGCCACAGCAAATAAAACGCCAAAAGTTCTATGTGTTCCAACATTAATCATATAGATTATATATTGTTTATACAATTAAACCTTTTAGTGTTGATTTAACTTTCAGAATTTGACTTTTGAGATTATTTCTAATATAATTTCTAATAAACTACAACATACCAAACTGAGATTATCTGTCTTGTTCTTGAACAACTCACTGTAACCAGTAACAAGTTTCTTCAATAGTTTTGTGACTTTTGCCAAAGACTTCCGTTCTAATTTAGCTTGATTAACAGGCATTGTTGTTGGCATAAAAGGTTTCAAAGTGTCCACTGGTTCTGTTGGAACAGCACTTCTGTCTGACTCAGAAACTGATTTCTATAAATATAAAATGTCATTTAATTAAATATCAAGTATAACATGTATACACAAGTAAACATAAATGACAAATGTAAAAATAAATGACACATGTAAACATATACTGTATAACACACATGGTGAAAATACATAAATAATCACTGTCAAATTCACTCACAGATAACTCTGCAACCTTTTTCTTTACATTTTTGATCATTTTTGACAAAACCATCAGTGTCTTTTTTGCTCCTTCATTTTCATCTGAAAGCTTTTTTATTTCTCCACCAGTATCAGCCATTCCTTTTTTCAAAGCATTCACATCTTTGAACATTGATCCTGGCACAGTGTTTGCATTTGTTCCACGATTTTCTTTCAATTTCAACACAGTGCTATTGAGTATTTTTATCTGAATAAAATTGGATGAGAACATTAATAAAAAGGTTTGCCAAACGTGCGGCCCATTCTTGTGTCCTACATGCTAAATACTTCTATGTTACTTCTAATCATGCTTCTGGATACATACTTTGAAAAACAAAAATGCAATTAATATCCTTTTGGTGATGAAATTCTGAACAAATACATATGTAGTTGAATTGTAATTATTCATATATACAATGCAGCCTAAAAATGTTCTAAAATTTGAAAAGTTGGTGTGGAAGACCTTTAGTTTTTGGTAATTATAATTTTGCTTGAATTTGATATGAGATGCATCAACTCATAGTTTGATACTTTGCTTATCAAAATCTACCTAATAATTACTTAATTTATACCA
The DNA here is from genome assembly GCA_036873815.1 of Phacellophora camtschatica. Taxonomy (NCBI): domain Eukaryota; kingdom Metazoa; phylum Cnidaria; class Scyphozoa; order Semaeostomeae; family Ulmaridae; genus Phacellophora; species Phacellophora camtschatica. The sequence goes on from JAYJMH010007186.1 coordinate 16,660, forward strand.
AAAAATACTTAATTTATACCAAAAATAGAGGATTTCTGCTGCTGCAAACTGCTGAAAATATTGCATTATGGTTTTCCTTTAGTACAGCTGACGGATTACTGAGCAGATTTTGGCAAACAAGGTATCAAACTTTTAAGTTGAAGCCTCTTACATCAATGTCAAGAAAAAACAAAATTATCAAAGCTAAAGCTCCTCCATAGCAGCTTTGCAAAAGTGGGATATTGCAAACATGCGTGGAGACAAATTTTTGGACAACCCTGTACATTTAACAAAAAGCATTTACATCGCAACAAAACAGTACATAAAATTAAATTAAAAAACAATCACATACCTGATTTAATAAAAATTTAACTTTTGTTTTCAGCTCCCTCAAGTCCTTTTGATCTTGATCGCTTGTTTTTAACTTTTTATTAACATTTTTCTGAAGATTTTTGCTCTGTTGCAAATCACTTTGCTCTTGCGATTGTACTACAGTAAATAAAAATTAATTATTTCATCCTTTATTGACAAGTTTTATCACTGGGTGTACCTTTTTATATTGTTATTATTTGTTATCATTATCATTATTGTCGTCATGTTGTTGTTTTTACGTTGTTTCTTTATAGCTACATATTATTAATATTATCTTCCTGCATGTTATCAATTGTAAAGACAAGCCAAAATGCCAGTCTAGAGCTGGTGTTGCAGTCCCTCATGGGGGAAAGTCTCCTTTCTCAAACCAGATAATGACTGGGTGGGGGAGATGGTTCTACATGCAGCAGCTACATGCAAAACTTACTCCAGAATAAAAAAAGGACTGGGTGGATTGATATTTTTATGCCTGTATTTTTGAATACTTCAGTAAAAACCAACCAACTTTTTTTCTCGTAACACGCCTCTAAAAGGGACCATCATGGAATTAAGGTCATCTCAATCTTTTGATGTTATCCTTGCCACTCTAGTTAGGGGTTCGTGATTTTTAAAATGTATTTTATCAAATTTATCTTTGTATTTTTTATTAACTGTTTTCAACCTTAATTTATTTTGAAACATTGTAAATATTTTAGCGGCAAATTAACACTTACTTATTAAGCAGTTATTCTAATGGTATTTGCCATATTCTCAATGGTTATTTCAATTTTCTCATACAGCGCGCTTATTTTACATTTAATGAATAACAAAACCAATGACATACATAAAGTGAAGAAACAGCATATTAAATGATTCATCTTACCAATTAAATTTCTGTTTTATTGGCTTTACACTACCCAAAAATTAAACAGACACAGAGAGTAAAATTTACCAAGTTCATGATAAAATGCTATCACAAGGATTCCATAAAATCTTTTAGTGGTGCAAAAAATATTTCTTCTCAACAACATAATTGCAAAGTCTCACATGTCCTGCTTGAGATTCCAGCATTTTTAGATTTGGCAGACCAAACAATACAATAGGCTATTGTCAACAGAACAACTTAAGAACAATAGCAATAAAAATCTCAAGCAAATATGCAATAAATAACTAAATATAACTAATATATAACTTCTAAAAGTTGGCAAATATGCAATAAATGCTCCTTTTCAGAAAACCAGTATAGTTACAACATGTCACAGCATATATGCATGGTAATGTGCCTCCCAATTGTCCCTGGTCACAAAACAAAATTATGGCTTTCATTAAAAAGCCAGAATTTCAATTGATAAAATTCCGTAAACATATAATATTTTTGGCAATCTACGAAAATTGCCTTCAAATAAAGCTGATTCCAAGTTGGCTCTAACAAAAATTAAAAACGTGCACATAGCAAAATTGTGTTCAAACTTTCAAAGTATTTGGGGAAGATCTGCTTAGTCTTTCATGCTTGCTCAAAACACAGATAAAGTGCACCAAACAGGATGATTTGCTGACAAGATTAGCATGTATAAAACAACCATGTCCTCAACCTTTTCATTGCATTCATTCTTGAATCTGAGTTGGGTTTGTTTTCTTTGTACTGCAGTTGTATCACATGATTCATATCTCAAGTAAGTTTTGCACAAACATGCAAGTTTTGCTTCCAATGCGTTTTAGAAATAAAAGATAAAACTCGATTTAAAAGGGAATAGATCCATCATGTGACATGAAATGAATTGTAGTAAAAAAAACATGTTTTATATCATCTCAGATACAAGAAATCTTTCGTTGAACACATATTGTGTACAAACCTCTATTTAATTCAATTTTCAATAATTCTATTTGTCTTCGCATCCCATTTACTCCCAATAATATATATCCAACAGAAACTAGAGTCCCAATTATGAATACAGCAATAATTAAAGGCACAACAGCATTGCAAAATGCTCGACAGCACTGTCTTCGTCTTTTACTGAAAAAGAAAAAAAGAGTTTTCAAAAGAATGTTGACAATATTCTGTTTAATGCATTTACTGTGAAACGAAATAAACTTATCATGTGCGACTCTCCCAGACAGATCCAGATAATTCTTGTAAAAACAATTGGGTTTTGGGGGTCGGTCATGTCGAATCTGCCTTTGGCTTGATAAATAATTTTATTAGAAAACTTGAAAAACGCCCAAAAAAACTAGTAGTGAAAAACTATGACTAAATATCCTTATTTTATATACGACATCTTTTTAATTTAGGCCATTCTGTTTCTGGTGGATGTGTGTGAAGTTTACAGGTAATAAATAGCACAAACACTTTTCATACACAAACACTAGGCCTAGCTAGGCCAAAAACTATCGAGATATGCTAGATAAAGATATAGATAGCTAAAGATATGCTAGCTACAGTCAAAAAACACAAGTGAAGAGTACACCAACCTCTTAGATCCCTTCGTCTGAAGAACTTTGCGCCTTGGCAATGAAAATATTGCTTTTGAATCTGAGTCTTTGCCGTCATCAGATTCACTGTCCGTTGTTGGGAATGAATTGCCATTTTGCGGCTTGTAATATTCGAAGTTGTCTTGTTTTCCCATTTCTGTACACTAATACTATAAATTCCAAAAAATTTCTTTCCCATTCAGCATCTTTATATAAATCCCATTCTTTTTTCTTTTTAAACTATAAACAATATATTTCCAGCACTGAAAAACCGTCCCGCTGCATCTTTTTCTTCGCCAGCAGAAAGTGGAAGCTTAAAGTCTCTTCTTCTGTACTGACATTAAATGTCATCACACTCAAGATTCAATTTAACGAAGCAAGATCAAAACGTCACCAAGTTTATCCTTTGTGTACGCAGTTCCTAATTTCCTCAAATTTTTAAATTTTTCGCTTTCCTGTTGACACGAATTTAATTTAATTTCAAGGTAACTAAAAGTTAATATAGTATAAATGTAACTTTTATAATTTATTGAAATTTATCAACAAGCTATGCATGTAAATTAAATTTAAAAAGTGTCATGAAAATGTACGAAAAAATTATAGTTTGGTCCCAATCCCAATTCTAGTTAGGTCCCAATCGTCGAATTTTTATTGACAGAAAAAGATCATAAATAAATTACCCAACAAGAATGACCAAAAGCACATTAGAAACTTTTTAAACCCTTTCAAACCCTGGAAACAAATTCTGTTTGGTCGATGTATCAAGGATTTCATTTTTATCTTACCTAATGCAAACTATACACCACCTGTGTTACTGTATAACATATTAATAAACTTATGATTTGATTAAGAGTTATCATTTAATAAAGATTATTAAATACAAATCCTATTTTGATTATTTTTATACACCATATCATGTAGTAGTAATCCATAGCAGATTCAAATTTTGATGTTAAGATGTTTTTATTTTAATCCATTTTGTGAAGTACAGTAAGTGCAGAAGTATGAATGCAAAATTTCATAAGGTATTGAATTTTTTGTAAATCTTGGCTCTGAGGCTGTTCTTGGCTCTGAGGCTGAGCATATTACTATATTCTTATAGAAAAAAGTGTAATAAGTTGATTATTGAGCGACATTTCAATTTCATCCTAACATCATTTTTGAGCTAATCTGATTGAAAAAAAGGATGGTATAACTAATAGAGAGATTGAAACAATAGCGATAAAAATAGCAGACAGAGCAACAAGGTGAACTGGAAATTGACAAATTCCAAAGAACCCCAAGGGCCATTCTTCTGAAATTGTCCCAATCAGGACACAAAAATGTCACCAGCAATAATTCTGTTTGGTCTATGTATCCAGGATTTTATTCTTACCAAATACAAACCGCATAGCACCTGGGTTGAGACAAGTCAAAACCGTGAAATTGCTCTAATGAAGCGACATGCCAACACTGTCGAAAGACTCACAGAGCATACTCAGAAGCTCCCGGAACTCTAAGTAGATGACCATATAAGGAGTCAGAATCTAACTGGCCTGCAGACTAATTTCATGCATTTTGTATATCATCTTGCAAATCGGACTAGACAGAGGTTGTAATCGAAGTTGATCAACATGATCAATATGTCATTATAGTTGATGGTTCTGGAAGGGTAACTTTCCGAAATAGAAAATTCCTGCGTAGATTTACACATTAATCCTGGAAGGATGGGATTAAGACATGCCAACAAACAATCGCAACGAACACAAGAAGACAACAGATCTCCAGCCGTAGTTGTCCATTTCAGGGAACCATCAAAGCAACTTGGCCAGTCCAACAAATACAATTAGCTGACTTGGGCCAACCTATGCCATATTGGCCAGCTGATTCTGACAACAGGGATATTATTACAAATATCCTTTTATAATTATTTTTCCTTTATAAAATGATAAAACCAGGCAATTCTATAATTATGTCAAGTAGTTTATTTGAATTCTGAAAATGTACATTGAAATATTTTTGACCACGTTTGCAATCTTAAAATGACAACAGATTTGATTTCACCCAATTCAGAATATCAGAGAAGGGTTTGGAGGAGAATTAGACACATCTTTTTGCCTAAAACACTGGCAATAATGTTTAAATCATGAACAGACTTTTAGGAAAATGTTTAAATTTTGCCATTTCATAGAAATAAAACTCTGCCTTTTTAAGGAGTTTGTATTTTGCAGAACTCTGTTTGATCTTGCTTTGAGAGATTATATAATTAACATGCAAAATCGCTCTTTTGGAATGCATTGTTAATTACAAAATCAATCAAAGACCTTGCCCTTTATTAATTAATCCCAATACAATCAATACTATTAGCCTAAGTAAGACACAAAAGTAACACAGATTTTCTTACCTTTGGTCCTTGAGAATAGATTGAAGAAATTAAATAAAGCAAAGAGAGTGTTTATATATTTCAAAGGATTTTCCTCTAATTTAAGAATTTTAAATTTCTGGTGTTCTTCCAAATTTGAATTCATTGCCTCAAATATACTTTTCTAAAATCGGTGCAAAATTGGGCTGTATTTTGAAAAATCTCTGAAAAAATTTTTCCAAACATCCAGAAACTAACTCCAAACTTTGTCCGTATTTTTGGGCACACTCCTTTGTGTAGGTTACACCAATATCTTTGGTGTGGAACAAAGTAAACAAACAATAAAATAACAATAACTTTAGCATAATAGGAACTAATGGGCAGTATTGTTTTCTTTTATATTTTACGGTATTGTGTGGCTAGAACCACAGCTGAAATTAAGAGTGTGCAGGGGATTTCAAGGGATTTCTCCCCTATGTAATTTTTAATCTGGGTTGTCCCACGCCATCAGGACTAAATAATATCATTGCTATTTCATATTATCATTAATAATTTCATGTATAATAAAAGATATTCTGAAATAAATAACTATTTAAACAAATAAAAACAAACCTATGTTGACTTTGTCCTTTAATTCTATAAGATCATTTTGTACATTCATCAACATCCAACCCATCAAGAGAATAACTCCACACAAAACACCAGATATCAAAAAAAGAATGCAGCATTTGAATGAACACATTGAAAAATTTCCATTTGATAATTTTGCCTCTGCCAATGCTCTCCTGAAACAAAAACAACAAACTCATATTTGGATGTTTGTCTCTACTATTTCATTTTTTCAAATTTTGTCTCTGTTGAACAGTAGTCTTTTAATTTGATTATTATTACTATTATTTCGATTGTGATGCACAGAACATTTATCTTGTTGATTCTAAAGTTTGTGTTCTGTTGTGCGATCAACAAATATTTATAATTTAGCCTGTGTTTCTTTAAACATCTCCCCCCTCACCCACCCATCATGCATGATTTCTGCCAACAAAAGTTTTCGAAAAGTTTAACGAACAGGAACATATTTTTGTTGGGCTAATTTTATTCTAACAATAGCCGTCCCTCATCTTCTATACAAGTAGAAGTAAAGAAGTAATGAAGCTTCTATCGAGGATATTTCAATCATAATAGACATGCACTATAACAAGCCAACGAACTCCAACACAGTCCAACAACGAACAACGCCAACGGCAACAACACAACAAAATCCCAAATTAAATTTTACCTCATCCGCGGTCTTCGTGCTCTGGCAGTTGGAAGCTCGAATTCTTTCAGTTCATCGGAATCTGAGCCATCACCGTCTAACTTCAACAGTTGTTTGTTCTCCATCTCACACAGATTTCATCGAAAAAATTTTCTGTATTTAATCGATAACCAAACAAAGTACCTTCACTTATCACTTCAGCACAAATTCCAGCACCAGTAGTTTCATTAATTATTCATTTCAATTTCCTCCATGTCATCTAAAGGAATGTCACCAAAATATTCCTCCTCCGCTTTTACTTCAAACCCGCATGATCATCCGCACTCTTGTAGCAAGTCTGTTTTGGTGTTTGGTAAATTTTGCACTTCATGAAGAAACAAATGCAACTAGCTAAGTGTTAATCAGATGCAAGATCCATGCAAGAACACTTAAAATTGTTAAAATTTATTTCGATAAAATGTCAATTTACGCCAAGTCAACTTAAAAATAAATTCTTTTTAATTTCGGAAATCTAAATTACATTCTTTTTTCTAAGAACACACGTTAGTTATAAGAACATCGATCATATGCAATCGATCCTTTAGTTTAGGGGATGTGGTTTATAGTATTAGATTTTAGTGTATTTTAACTTTTGCAATATTTTTTGTAATTTAATCGTACATTACCTGTACTAATATTTTATAGTTCTTTTTTTTAAATTATATTTTAAAATGTTTAATTTGTGGCATAAAAATACATGCATACATACATACATACATACATTGTTACTATACAAATATGTCAAGTCAAGTCCTTTTGTCAAGTCTTTTTGTCAAGTACACTACTTGTCATAGTCATACCAAGCAACAGTTGCTACGCTAGATGAGAATTTGATTGACAGATTAATTTATAACAGCAACAGCAACAATTTCTGAACCTCGAAGTGAATTAGTTGCTATGGATCCCTAGATACAAAATTACAAATCAAGTCGTACGTGTTTTGATGGTTGATTAGATGATCATAATCAAAATTCATTATTATGAAGACAACAAGGAAACACATTGAGAGATTTTAAGGTTAAATCATTATTTATCACCTACACCTAGTTTTTAAAAAGAATGGCATCAGAAAAGAAATTTGCTGGAGCACCTTTCGGCACACAGAAATCAAGGTAATAAAGAATTTATTTAGTTAGGCCTTTTTTCCAGAGAAGTGCCGCGCAGCAACACTTTACTAGACATGAGCAAAGCAAGTGAAGCAGCAGCTAGTAGCTAGGGGGATCAAGGGGTAAACACAATATTTCCCCGATCGGGGTAAATTACCACCTCAATCTAGCGTTTTGTCTTTTCGTCTGGTAATTGAATTGGTAGTTAGCCTATGTTAAATCTTGTGATGTGTAAATCAATCAATTTTATTCATAGAATGCACGTTAAATACAAATATACGGGAAAAATCATGCAATCTATACGACTCAGAAAAATGATGCTTCAACTAGTCTGAGCCGTGAATTCTGAAAAATAAAAAATAGTAATATCTAAAATACAACAGTAACAGAATACATATGGACACAAATCCAAATATCAAAAATTATTGCAATATATATAACCTATAAGCAGTTAGCAGTTAGTGATTGGATACGCACAGTACAGCTACAGTACGGTACCATAATGTTCATTCTAGTAACACTGAACCAAAAAGGATATTCAGGAAAAAATTGTATCTAGTATTTTTTCTGAATGTCATCCTTAATAACTACATACAGAGATGAAATGAAATTATAGTTGGTGGGACTAATTTTTATCAAAATGACGAAAGTTAAATTTTATGCCAAATTTACTTTTTCTACTTGTTCTGTTTTAATTGGCCCCTCTAAATATCAACAATTTTAAAACTAAACTCAATCGTTGAGGTGTGCTACCAGACTGGAGAGTTTGCAAAATGCGCGGGCAAGTGAACAATAGATTTATGATGTAAACCCAGTCCTGTACATATGAATCTTACTGGGCGTGCGGCAATTCGCACGCCTTGGTGACTTTAGGCATGCGATAATTTTAGGCCGAAATAAACGTTATTTCAGGCCTCGTACACACCACTCTGTTTTCATTTTGATCCGTTTTTGCTGGTGAAAACGAAACTTGTTTATGTCCCCGTTTAGACTGATCCGTTCTCAAATGAAAATGATTAGAAACGCTGTGAAATTCACATTTG